>CM035119.1:124432430-124729930 GCA_020205555.1 Panax stipuleanatus | reverse complement strand
AAGGAATATCTCCAAATTTTCGGTGTCCAAGTACTTAACAAATTTATAATTTCATAATTAATATTTATATAAATATTTTCAATAGACCACATAAGACTTCGAGCTATCGTTCGGCTAATTCCCTCACTTAAGAGGAATATCTCCGTTATAGTCTCGGTGTCTAAGTATTAATTTATTTTACAATATTTATATAAATAAACTATATCTATAAAAGGCTACTTAAGACTTTGAGCGCTCGTTCGGCTAATTCTCTCACTTAAGAGGAATGTCTACGCTATAGTCTCGGTGTCTAAGTATTGACTTTTTCTATGATATGATTAGATAAAATATACGGTCTGGATCTTAAGCTCACCCAACTAAAAGCTCACCCAATTCACCCTCCTTTAGCAATGGACCGGACGACGGTTCGTCCGTCGCTATATATACAACCGTTGTCTTAACTTTTAGCGATGGAAAATATATAGCGACGGACAACATATAGACGACGGTTGTATATATAACGACGGACAAACCGTCGCCCGATCCGTCACTAAAGGGGGGTGAGTTTGGGTGAGTTTGGGTGAGCTTTTAATTGGGTGAGCCTAAGATCTTTATCGATGAAATATATATATATAAACGTGTATATCAATTTATATTTGTATATCTATAAACAAGTATGAGACAATTTAAATAAATTAATTCAATAACTTATCTCAAATACTTTGATCGATTTTCTCTTCTTCAAAAGATTAAAACTTTAAATAGAACAGAGTAAAAACTTCTCTTAGAGATAGAGTATGTAGACAATGAAGAATGAGTTTTTCTTGTTTTGTAAATTGGCAACTTGAAAATGAATAAAAAGTCTCCTATTTATAGAAATTTTTGAGCCAAGACATACTTGTCATTTGAAAGTTTATTTTGAAACTGAATGACTCAGATTTATTGCTTTGAAAATGAATAGCTCGATAGGATGAACCTTTAAAAGGAATCACATAAATTGTCAAATAAACATTGCATACTGATAGATTTAAAATTTTAAAACCTTTAGCCCATGAAAAAAGATAGCTTCCAAATATGAGTGACTTAAGTAAATAGTTTTAATTTTCAAACTTTCAATACCACATTTCTTCCTTACTTAAGCTCATGGGCCCACATGCTTAACAAATATTCCAAGCTTCCAATCTCCATTCCATTTTCAGATAAAAGACTAAAGCCTTTTGCTTTCTTTTTGCTCTTATAAAAATAGCTTTATAATATATAATATATATATTTGAAAGTTTTAATGAAGAAAAATTATTTGAGAATAATAGGATTTTTTTTCCTTACCTTAGAAAATATTACTTTATGAATTAATCTTTTTAACACTTAATATTAAATTATTAAAATCAAAAATAACTTTATAAATTAATCTCTTTACACTTCCAAATATGGGTGACTTTAGCACTTGATTTTAATTTTCACACTTTCAATGCAGGCTGGGATGAGGCAAATGAGAGGCTTTTGGCCTCTTACATTTCTTCCTTTACTTAAGCTCATGGGCCCACGTGCACAATAAATATTCCAAGGATTCCAATTTCCATTTCATTTTCGGATAAAACACTAAAGCATTTTGCTTTGTTTTTGCGCCTCTTATAAAAATAGCTTTATAATATACAATATATATTTTTGAAAGTTTTATTAATGAAGAAAAATCATTTGAGAATAATAGGAGTTTTTCTTACTTTAAGAAATGTTACTTTATGAATTAATCTCTATAACACTTGATATTAAATTATCAAGGTCAAGAAAATATTAATTCAATTAGTTTGAGAAAATATATTTGATCAAAGTAAATAATATAATTAAAAACAAATATATATAAATCAAATGGAAAGGATTCTACCCTTTTAATTATCTTATTTACTAATTATTTTTATCATCAAAATATTTTTAAAAGTTGAAAACCTATCAAACAGGACTTGTCTACCCGTGCTCGCATGCATCAACTTGCGCATGATATTGCTGCAGGGGGGCCACTGTCGAGAGTGCGGGTATCCCATCAGAACAGTTCGATGCGATACGCGATAAGGGTATATGGATTATGGTTACCGTACTATTGGAGGCTTTTAGGTCGCTGCTGAGTCAGCCCCCGACCACTCCTTATGTATTTTATTAATTCATTTTAAATTTTATATTATGCCTATTACTTAATTATTATTTAGTTTTTTTTTTTAATTCTCATTTATGTTTACTAATTAATAGGTTTTATTTTTTATTGTATCAACAGAGTGGCTGTAAGACCCCAACTTTTATGAATAAAGATTTAATTTTCTTTATATATTATTTCGAAATAGTAAGGTGTTGATTTGATAAATGTGAAAAGTTATGGGTGAAATGTACAAATATTTTAAAATGAGCAAGTGGTTATAAAATATTCATTGTTGTCGGGGAATATTCGTTTGGTCGTGGAATATTCTTGTTGTCGGAGAATATTCGTACGACGGCGCAGTTATTTGTGGGCCCCACAACAGAATAACTGTCGGATATAAAAAGCGACAGAAATAACCTTTTTATAAAATAACGGCGTAGTTGTTACCGTTAGTACTGTTGAAATACCCAATGGTTAAAATACAGTAATACGGGGTGTTGCACAGTAGCACACTGTATTGCACAGTATTTCGAATTATTGATTCTTACGTGAGAAGGCACTTACTCAATTATTGTTACAGTAATTACTGTTCAATATTTTATATTATTGGTTCAATAATTGCTACGTTGATATTTTATATCAATAATTGCTACGTTGCTATGATTGATTCAATAATTGTCACTGCACAGTATTCCACATTATCAACTCAATAATTCATATTCTTTGAATAATATTATTAGATAGCATTATTGACAATGTCTAATGAAGTTCTGTCTAGGAGGGGTTATTTAATTGCGCGTCAGTAAGGAGAAGTCCTTATCGGAAGGCTCTTTCCTGAGAACGACCTGTTTGTCAATATTGTAGTTCTGTAATATTATTTGTGAATAATTAATTATAGATTTATATGAAAAGGAAATATTTATTTTGTGGATATAAAAGAAGAACTTAGTGCTGATGTGTTTTTATCAGTATTTTAATGTGAAAAATCATCCGTTTATGGATTTCGGATAATTTATGTTTGGAATTTGGAAAAACTTCCTTCTACAAAGTTGTACAGAATTAAATTTCCTATGAAAAGGGCATAGAATTTGTATTTTTCTGACAAAATGGCTATTTATTATGAATTATTGAAATTTCAGAAAATAAATTTTTTTTATAAAATGGTGGGCCCCACCTTTGGTTGGTGTGGAAAATGCTGATGGCTTTTGGAGGCGGCTGGAATGAGGCGGCTGGAATTTTTTTTATTAATATTTTATTAATTTAGTCTACTTTGGCATCCTAAGCTTTTCTATAAATAGGGTGCTTAGGTTAGAATTGAAAATCACACTAGAATTAGAAGTTTTCTCTCTCTATAATATCGAGCGTATTTTTGTGAGTATTTAGATACTTTGAGTATTACTATTCAGTGCAAGTTTCTTTCGGTATTATATCCGATATTCCAGCTAGAAGTACTATTCTTTTGAGGTAAGGGATGTTATTTTCTTTCGTAAATGATGTTATTCTTTTTAATATCATTATACCAAAATATTATCATGGATTTTATTATGAAATTCTTACTTTTTCCGTCGGGGTTACTATTCACGTATACGACACTATTCACGGAAAAATTAAATTTTCTTCTATATGTCCAAGTTGCTTGTTAAAGTTCTTATCTTTAGTTTTGAGTTTATTCTTGAATTTTGCTCCACAAATTATTATTATGAAATATTCTTGAACTTGGATAAACTAAATTATGAATCCCTAATCTTTGTCTTTTATCTCACTGGATTCGTTATTTATAATGTTTTTCATCATCCTCAGTCCTAAAAGGTGATATAACTGAATATTTTTGGCCTGTAGAGCAAAGATGAATGATTACCTGATGAATATCTTTTGCCGTTGTGCAAAGATGGACAGGTGTTGAGATGAACATGACCACTGGTGATACAAATGAATATCTTTGGCCCGTAGTGCAAAGATGAATATTTGATTTGAGATGTATATTGATTGATGTTACAGGGATAAAATATTGATGATGGACTTTTAAATCATAGAAGATAGTAGACTTCATTCTCTACTTAACTCTTCTAATGAATGGTTATTTCCGCTGCGAATATTGATCTAAAACTTGTTGTCAATAATATTTTATTTGAATTGTGAAGACTAACGATAATTTATTTTCTATTATCTTAGTCATAATATTCTTTACTGGGCTAGTTGAGCTCACCCTTTTCATCTATTGTCCTGTTCAGGAAATGAGAATGTTGCGGGAACTAGTCGGGGGACAGAGTGATGGTCCGAGTTAGAGCAGTAGTAGTCCTCGCTATTTTTGTAAAATAGTGAGATAATAATTATAATAAATAAAGAATGAATTTGAATGTTGATATTTCGTATTATATACGATTTGTATTGATACTCACAGTTGTGTGGTCGTATTTTACACGACCGTGTGATATATAAGTTTGTATTTGAATTCTGTACCATGTATTTGGTGACTCAGAATGGGTTGGGTTGACTAGACCTATTCTGGGGGCGTCACAGTTGGTATCAGAGCTTAGGAATATGATCTCTGGCGGAGATCTGGGAATAGAACTAGGAGGGGAGAGACGAGTAAATCCTTCGCTAGTGTGTCCTACCTAAGCTTATGTGGTATTTAATTGGTCAGTCGGAGCATAGGGTTATTATGTGATATGTTAATTTGTTTAATTAACCCTTGTTTTATGGCAGTATTTGAGAATGACAGCTGAGAATGTTAACAATGAAGTGAATGAGACCGTGAAGACACATTTAATCACTAACCAGGAGAACGTGCAACAAGAAGGCAATGTTCATCCTGAAAACAACGCTGGTCAGACAATAAACGATGAGATGTTTAGAAGTTTTTTGCAGTTCATGCAAAACCAGACGAGGGAAACTCGTGTGCAAAATACAGGTGGAGATAATAACAACACGCGAATTGTCACTACCAAGCAGTTCAAAGAGCTGGGACCACCAGAGTTTTTGGGAAAGCCAGATCCGATCAAGGCAGAGACGTGTGTTAAGCAAATTACCAAGATATTTGATGTCTTGGGATGCACGGAGGAACAGAAGGTTTCATTTTCCACCTTTATGTTCCGAGGAGAGGCAGATTACTGGTGGGAGTCTGTGAAGCGTACCCAGCCTGCCACACTCAAGATGTCTTGGAAAGCGTTCCAAAAACTGTTCAATGACAAGTACTTTCCTAAAAGTATTCGTCATATGAAGTAGGTAGAGTTTATCAGACTGGAACAAAACAACATGACGGTATCCCAGTACGAGGCTAAGTTCGCGGAGTTGTCTAGGTTTGCACCTCATTTGGTGGAAAAAGAGGAACGTATGACGCGGATGTTTCTAAGAGGTTTGAAACCCGAAATACGTCAATACCTCATTTCCCATAAATTTTCTCTATATTTGGATGTAGTGAACAGGGCCGAGTTGTTAGAACGAGATAATGCTTATGTTCAACCAAGGGACAATAATCAAGGTCGTACCGGTGGCAGCAGTCATCGGAGCAATGACAACCAGCGGGGAGGAAAGTATGACAGAAGCGGTAACCACTTCGGTGGTAATCGTGGCCATGATAGTAGAAAAAGCGAATCGGGGGGAGATTTCAAGAAGAGAAGGTATAACAATGAGAACGTGAAGACGTCAACATTAGCACCAGCATCAACTGTTTCTAGGGGAGGAGAACGACCACCGGTCATATGCTATAAATGCGGGAAAGAGGGATACATCAGCCCAAACTGTCCACAACAATTCAAAGCATGTTATAACTGTGGAAAAGAAAGACATATAGCTCGAGATTATCCTGTTGCGAAACCAAGTCCAGCGGGGGTGGTGATTCCCAAGGCGGTTTCGGACAAGTTAAAGTCAGTGATTCCTGGAAGAGCGTTTGTTGTGACAGCCCAAAATGCGAGGAACCCACACGAGGTGATTACGGGTAAGCTAATCATAAACTCTTGCGAAGTTTACACCTTGTTAGATACCAGTGCTACCCATTCCTTTATTTCGCCTGCTTGTGCTCAACGTTTGAACTTGACTTCTGATAAATTAGACTTTGACTTATCTGTTGAAACTCCGTTGGGAGAAACCTTTGTTACATCCACAGTTTACAAATCTTGCTTGATTCAGATTGGTACCCTTACCTTACCTGTTGATCTTATATCTTTGAAAATACTTGCATTTGACGTGATTTTAGGAATTGACTGGTTAACCACTTACCATGCCAAAATTGATTGTTTTTGCAAGGTTGTTAGTTTTCATATTCCTAATCAACCTGTTGTGCGAATCCAAATCACCAAACCACTAAAATCAGTCAATATCATTTCAAGTCACAAAGCTATTCATTTATTGAAAATGGATGTCAAGCTTTCTTAGCACATGTCACTGATCTAAACCAGAATACATTAGGTTTGAATGATATTTTCGTTGTTAATGAGTTTCCTGATGTATTTCCTGAAGAACTTCCCGGTCTACCCCCAGAACGTGAAGTTGAATTCTTTATTGACCTTGAACCCGGTACAAAACCTATTTCTAAAATCCCATATCGAATGGCTCCTATTGAACTCCAGGAGTTAAAGGTCCAATTACATGAGTTGTTAGACATCAGTTTTATTCGTCCTAGTACGTCTCCTTAGGGTGCTCCTGTTTTATTCGTAAAGAAGAAAGACGGGAGTATGCGACTTTGTATTGACTATCGGGAGTTGAACCATGTCACCATCAAGAATAGGTATCCGCTACCTCGTATTGATGACCTGTTCGACCAGTTGCAAGGAGCACAATTCTTTTCAAAGATCGATCTTCGTTCTAGATATCATCAGCTGAAGATTAAAACTGAGGATATTCCGAAGACTGCTTTCAGAACTCGGTATAGGCATTATGAGTTTTTAGTCATGTCTTTTTGATTGACTAATGCTCCTACTACTTTTATGGATATGATGAACCGTGTATTCAAGGAGTATCTGGATCAATTCGTTGTTGTCTTTATTGATAACATCCTCATCTATTCTAAAAGTCGTGAAGATCATGAGCACCACTTGAAGTTGGTACTTCAAAAGCTTCGTGAGAACAAGCTATATTCCAAGCTGAAGAAATACGAGTTTTGGCTTGAGGAAGTAGCATTCCTTGGGCACGTAGTATCGAAACTTGGAGTATCTGTTGACCCGACGAAGATTGAAGCAATACAAAGTTGGGAGCAACCTAAGTCGGTGACCGAAGTACGAAGCTTTCTGGGCTTAGCTGGTTATTATCGGAGGTTCGTAGAGGAATTTTCTCGAATCGCTACTCCATTAACTCAGTTGACTCGGAAAGATACAAAATTAGTTTAGAGCAAGGAATGCGAGAAGAGCTTCCAAGAGCTCAAGAGAAGACTTATCTCGGCACCTGTTCTGACAATACCATCTGGTTCGGATGGATTTGTTATCTACAGTGATGCTTCGGGCAAAGGGTTAGGATGTGTTCTCATGCAATATGGGAAAGTCATAGCCTATGCCTCGCGACAACTCAAAGAATATGAGAGGAATTATCCTACTCATGATCTAGAGTTGGCAGCTGTCGTTTTTACGTTGAAGATCTGAAGACATTACCTGTACGGGGAGAAAGTGGAGATTTATACGGATCATAAGAGCCTTAAATATTTCTTCACTCCGAAGGAACTCAACATGCGGCAACGACGTTGGCTTGAGCTGTTGAAAGATTACGATCATACCATCCAATACCATCTTGGAAAAGCGAACGTGGTAGCTGACGCGTTGAGTAGAAGATCATATGTGGGAACGAGTGCGATGATGTCAAGTATACGCGTAGAACCATCTTTGATTGATAAAGTTAAAGCTGCTCAAGCTACGGATCCGGAGCTGATGAAGATGAAGAAGAAGGTGCCATTTCAGAAGCAAGAATCGATGAAGAGGGAATACTTCGAGTCAACTCCAGACTTTGTGTTCCTAACGATTCCAACTTGAGGCATAGAATCATGATGGAGGCACACAACACACCATTTACAATCCATCTTGGGAGTACCAAAATGTATCGTGATCTTCGACATACATTTTGGTGGAGCAATATGAAAAGAGAGATCGCGGAGTTTATTTCGAGATGTTTGACTTGTCAACGTGTAAAGGCGGAGCATCAAGTACTGAAGGGTCCATTGCAACCACTGAAAATTCTGAAATGGAAGTGGGAACACATTACGATGGATTTCGTTACGAGTCTTCCCAAGGTTTCTCAAGGCATAGATGCGATTTGGGTTATTGTTGATAGATTAACCAAGTCTGCTCATTTCTTGCCTATACGAGAGACTTATTCCCTTGAACGTCTTACTCATATGTACGTGAATGAGATTGTGAGATTGCATGGCACTCCAGTATCCATAGTTTCGGATCGTGACCCCAGATTTACTTCACGATTTTGGATCAATTTGCAGAAAGCTATGGGTACGGACTTACGATTCAGTTCGGCTTATCATCCTCAAACAGACGGACAATCAGAGAGGACTATTCAAACTCTTAAGATTCATTGAGACTTTGTGTTCTAGACTTCAAAGGGAGTTGGGATAAGTACTTACCATTGGTGGAATTCTTCTACAACAACAGTTATCAGGCAAGTATAGGCGTAGCTTCATTCGAAGCGTTGTATGGACGGATGTGTTGCTCTTCAGTATGCTGGGATGAGGTGGGTGAAGCAACATTGTTGGGACCGGAGTTGGTACGTATGACTACAAAAAAAATATTCAAATAATCCGGCAACGGATACAAACAGCACAAGATTGACAAAAGAGTTATGCGGATCTTCATTGAAAGGACGTGGAATTTAATGTTGGGGACCATGTGTTATTACGTGTTGCTCCGTGGAAGGGAGTTACGAGATTCGAGAAGAGAGGAAATCTCAATCCACGATTCATTGGTCCATTTGAGATCCTTGACCAAGTAGGAAATGTGGCCTATAGACTCGCATTACCTCCAAGCATGTCTCATGTTCATAATATTTTTCACATATCCGTGCTGCGTAAATATGTGAAAGATCCAAACCACATTATTCAGTTAGAACCGGACGAGATAGCTGAAGATTTAATGTACGAGGAGGTACCTGTCAAGATCTTGGATAGGAAGGAGCATGTCCTACGCTTGAAAATTATACCTCAAGTTAAAGTTTTGTGAAGAAACCATGCTATTGAGGAAATGACTTGGGAGTTGGAATCGGAAATGAAAGCGAGGTATCCTCACCTTTTCGACATACCAGGTACGTACGTCAATTTCGAGGACGAAATTTCATAAGGAGGGGAGGTTGTAAGACCCCAACTTTTATGAATAAAGATTTAATTTTCTTTATATATTATTTCAAAATAGTAAGGTGTTGATTTGATAAATGTGAAAAGTCATGGGTGAAATGTGCAAATATTTTAAAATGAGCAAGTGGTTATAAAATATTCATTGTTGTCGGGGAATATTCGTTTGGTCGTGGAATATTCTTGTTGTCGGGGAATATTCGTACGACGGCGCAGTTATTTGTGGGTCCCCACAACAGAATAACTGTCGAATATAGAAAGCGACAGAAATAACCTTTTTATAAAATAACGACGTAGTTGTTACCGTTAGTACTGTTGAAATACCCGATGGTTAAAATACAGTAATACGCGGTGTTGCACAGTAACACACGATATTGCACAGTATTTCGAATTATTGATTCTTACGTGAGAATGCACTTACTCAATTATTGTTAAAGTAATTACTGTTCAATATTTTATATTATTGGTTCAATAATTGCTACGTTGATATTTTATATCAATAATTGCTACGTTGCTATGATTGATTCAATAATTGTCACTGCACAGTATTCCACATTATCAACTCAATAATTCATATTATTTGAATAATATTATTAAATAGCATTATTGACAATGTCTAAGAAAGTTCTGTCTAGGAGGGGTTATTTAATTGCGCGCCTAGTAAGGAGAAGTCCTTATCGGAAGGCCCCCTCTTTCCTGAGAACGACCTGGTTGTCAATATTGTAGTTCTGTAATATTATTTGTGAATAATTAATTATTGATTTATATGATAAGAAAATATTTATTTTGTGGATATAAAAGAAGGAATTAGTGCTGATGTATTTTTATCAGTATTTTGGTGTGAAAAATTATCCGTTTATGGATTTCGGATAATTTATGTTTGGAATTTGGAAAAACTTCCTTCTACAAAGTTGTAGAGAATTAAATTTCCTATGGAAAGGACATAGAATTTGTATTTTCTGACAAAAGGGCTATTTATTATGAATTATTGAAGTTTCAGAAAATAAATGTTTTTTTTATAAAATGGTGGGCCCCACTTTTGGTTGGTGTGGAAAATGCTGATGGCTTTTGGAGGCGGCTAAATTTTTTTTTTATTAATATTTTATTAATTTAGTCTACTTTGGCATCCTAAGCTTTTTCTATAAATAGGGTGCTTAGGTTAGAATTGAAAATCACACTAGAATTAGAAGTTTTCTCTATCTATAATATCGAGTGTATTTTTGTAAGTATTTAGATACTTTGAGTATTACTATTCAGCGCAAGTTTCCTTCGGTATTATATCTGATATTTCAGCCAGAAGTACTATTCTTTTGAGGTAAGGGATGTTATTTTCTTTCGTAAATGATGTTATTCTTTTTAATATCATTGTACCAAAATATTATCATGGATTTTATTATGAAATTCTTACTTTTTTCGTCGGGAGTTACTATTCACGTATACGACACTATTCACGTATACGGCACTATTCACGAAAAAATTAAATTTTCTTCTATATGTCCAAGTTGCTTGTTAAAGTTCTTATATTTGATTGGATCTAAGTTTTGAGATTTATTCTTGAATTTTGCTCCACAAAGTATTATTATGAAATATTCTTGAACTTGGATAAACTAAATTACGAATCCCTAATCTTTGTCTTTTATCTCACTGGATTCGTTATTTATAATATTTTTCATCATCCTCAGTCCTAAAAGGTGATATAACTGAATATCTTTGGCCTGTAGAGCAAAGATGAATGATTACCTGATGAATATCTTTGGCCGTTGTGCAAAGATGGACAGGTGTTGAGATGAACATGACCACTGGTGATACAAATGAATATCTTTGGCTCGTAGTGCAAAGATGAATATTTGATTTGAGATATATATTGATTGATGTTACAGGGATAAAATATTGATGATGGACTTTTAAATCATAGAAGATAGTAGACTTCATTCTCTACTTAACTCTTCTAATGAATGGTTATTTCCGCTGCGAATATTGATCTAAAACTTGTTGTCAATAATATTTTATCTGAATTGTGAAGACTAACGATAATTTATTTTCCATTATCTTAGTCATAATATTCTTTACTGGGCTAGTTGAGCTCACCCTTTTCATCTATTGTCCTCTTCAGGAAATGAGAATGTTGCAGGAACTAGTCGAGGGACAGAGTGATGGTCCGAGTTAGAGCAGTAGTAGTCCTCGTTATTTTTGTAAAATAGTGAGATAATAATTGTAATAAATAAAGAATGAATTTGAATGTTGATATTTTGTATTATATACGATTGGTATTGATACTCACAGTTGTGTGGTCGTATTTTACACGACCGAGTGATATATAAGTTTGTATTTGAATTCTGTACCATGTATTTGGCGACTCAGAATGGGTTGGGTTGACTGGACCTATTCTGGGGGCGTCACAGTGGCGATGCCAAACAGGGGTATGATGCAGAGCGGGGGGATGATGTCGAGCATGACGAGGATGATGTCGATCATGGAAGGAATTATGAGGATGCTTTTCAAGCTCTGGAAGCAGTAGTGTCGACCCCCGACTGATGATTCTCATCATAACGATGATAGTACAAGCCATCATTTGTAGATAGTTTTACTTTTGTTTAGTTTATGATGTAAATTATAGTCTTACATTATTGAATATTCTAGTTTACCTTACTTTACGTTGTAAATCGTTGTTGAGTCCCATATTTTATTAAACTTATATATGTATATTAAAGATATCTATCATAATTTAATTTTTATTTGTTATCGTTGGGGATATGTATGTTGTTATATGTATGTATTGTTGGGAGGAGTTCATATTTTAGTGTATTTGTTGTTTGTTGTGATATATATTGTTGGCAAAAACTGGCTGAAAACAAGAATAGGTTCAAATTGTGGTTTTAAAACCTAGAAAATGAAAAAAAAAATCACTTCAACTCAACGAAATATTCTATTTCATGCAGAAATTCTGTCAAAATTAAGATATTTCATTTATTTGGTAAAATTACACGAGTTAGGCTTATCTCTGGTGGAATATTTTGTTAGAATATTTTATTCCCTTATGTGGCCTCTACTATTTATGTAATTATTGGACTTACATATTGTATTAATTTATTACTTTATTTATGGATTTGGTAATTAATTGTGTGGCTCATAAATATTATTACTAATATTAAGTTGGCATAATGGGCCCTAGGGTTTCATAATCTTGATGGACGATTTTGACCCTTAGCTATCTAATAAATAAAACAGTTAAGGTTTGGTCCTAGTTGCAGTCTCGAGAATTTTATACACACCTATACATCCATCATAAGATTGAGAGAGGCAATTGAAGACCTTCACCTTTACGCGCAGCGGAAGCTTGATATATAGAAGATGTCTTCTTTCAATTCATGTAAGTACCTAATTGTTTAATTGATGATTTTATTCGATGCAATAGCACGTTCCGTTATAATTATTTAACATCTGGTATCAGAGCTGTGGTTACGCTATTACATAGAATAAATTAATTACGTTATTATAGCATAATTTTAATTTCGCATAATTTTATTTTTTTATTGAGCGGAATCACGTCTTCTGAAAAATGAAACATAATTGAGAATAGTAATTGCCTCTCTTCAATCATACCATAATCGCCATGTTGCTGTTCATAATCGTCTTGTTGCTTTATTCAATCATAACTTAACCGTACTCCATGGTACTTTTTGCTTTTGCACTTGCACTTGAAGTATAAGACTCTGTAGACTGTATGTCAAGCTATTGGCAAATATAATTAAGAAACAAATATATATATTAGATTTATATATATGTTATATTATGGTTATATGTTATATTATGGTAGATTGTAGCAACCTGTTTATACATCAAGTTTATTTTAATATAATATTATGATATTATACAAACTAGATTTATTATTTATTATATCTAAATAATATTATGATATTCTTAATGCCCTCATGTATTCAAGTTAAAATTAACTTGTTTATTTAATAATCAATTCATGTTTATAATTGTATATCTTAATTTAAGATTCTAGAACATGATATGATATATTATTAATTAGGGCTTTTAAATTGTTACATGTAAATTATAAATAATGTTAATTTTCAAACTTGATTAATATGTTGTTTAAAGAAAATTGAGTTTGATCATAATAATTTACATGTATGCGTGACTCTTTTATTGTTAAAATTAATAATCAGCCCAACGGAGGGTTATTAATTGAAATAATTAAGTATTAAGAAAAGTCACATAATGTTACATTTAATTGATTTACATGTATACGTGACTCTTTTATTGTTAAAATTAATAATCAGCCCAACGGAGGATTATTAATTAAAACAATTAAAGATTAAGAAAAAGTCACATAATGTTACATTTAATAAATGAAGATTTTAATTTTACCCAACGGAAAAATTAGAATTATAATTTATTAAATGAAATTTTATTGCATAAATGACATGTTTATTTCGTTTCTGCCCAACGGTGATGCGTGGATAAATGTGTTGTGCATTATTTTATGGGGATGTTATTAGCATATTATTAATTGGACCAACGAAAGATTGATAATTATGCACCAACATCTCATTAAAATCTATTTTTGGGTGTTGTAAATAGATTTTATGTAACTAACTGTTTGCCCTACAGTTGGTTTTATTATGATTAATCATTAATTATTGTTGTACATTGTGGATTTCTTTTAGTTTTTTGTAAGCATGCTTATGAGCTTGATTATGTTTCAGCATTGACTCCAACTAATATTTCTGCTTATGTTGCTTATTTGACTACCACTAGATCTCATAAGAAGTAGGCTCATAAAAAAAATGGCAAAGGTTTTAAGAATAAGGATAAGTAAATTTCTACTAAGACAAATAAGACAAATTATTCAGGTAACAATTCTTATGCATGTCCTAAAGAAGCAAGGACATATTAAGAAAAAAATGCCTTAAATTAAGAGAATGGCTTGAAAAGAAAGGTATATCGTCCTTCAATTATGTAACTTATGAATTCTTTCTAATTGATGCTCATTCTAATACATGGTGGCTTGACACTGGTGCTATGGTTCACATTACTAATTCATTGCAAGAATTCCTTTCAAAGAAAACACTCCAAAAGGGGGAAAGAACCATTAAAGTTGGTAATGGAGAGTCTATACAAGTTGAAGCTGTAGGAACTCTCCCTTTAAGTTTTGGAGAGTGGTTTCACCTTGTATTTATATGATACTCTTTATATTTCCAGTATGACACAGAAAATAATTTCTGTATCTAAACTTGACGTTGATGGATTTTCGTTTAAGTTTGGAAATAATAAAATAATTATTTATCATTACTCTCATGTTATTGGTTCTGACTCTTTAGAGAAAAACCTCTATAAGATAAATTTGGATAATGTCTTTGCCAAATCCTTATTAATAATGAATGTGACAGAAATACCTTTAAAAGTGGAAATAAGAGAAAACTAGATAATGAGAATTCTTCAAAATTGTGGCATAAACGCTTAGGCCATATTTCAAAAGACATAATGCAACGTCTTATAAAGGATGAAATTCTTCATTCACTAGATTTTTCTGATTTTGACCATTGTATTGAATGTATAAAAGGAAAATTTGTGAAAGGTAATAAGAAAAGAGCCACTAGAAGTGGCGCACTGCTTGAGGTGATTCACACTATATGTGGACCATTTTCTCCAGGAATTGGGGGACATAAATCTTTCATTACATTCATATATGATTATTCTCGTTATACTTATGTCTACTTGATTAATGAAAAATCTGAATCACTAAATATGTTTAAAATTTTCAAGGTTGAAGTTGAAAATCAACTTGACCGAAAAATTAAAGTAGTGAGATCAATAGAGGCAGAGAGTATTATGGTAAACAGTCCGATACAGGTCATAGTCCTGGCCCATTTACCTTATTTTGTCAAGAAAATGGAATCGTCACTCAGTATACAATGCCTGGTACACCGTAGCAGAATATTATAGCTGAGAGACGAAATCGTACCCTTATGGATATGGTACGTAGTATGTTATGCAATTTCAACTTACCGATATTTTTGTGGACTGAGGCATTAAAGACAGCAGTTCATATTTTAAACCGGGTTCCTAGCAAATATGTCCCTAACACTCCTTATGAAATTTGGACAGGTAGGAAACCTAGTTTAAAATACTTACGGTTGTGGGGCTGTCCAGTCGAGGCTAAGATTTTTAATCCACAAATAAAGAAACTTGACTCTAAAACCATTAGTTGCCATTTCATTGGATATCCTGATAGATCTTAGGATTTTCGATTTTACTGTCCCTCTCATACCACTAGAATTGTTAAGACTAGGCATGCAGAGTTTTTAGAGAATGGTGATTTAAGTGGCAGTGGTGAGCCTAGAAAAATTGATCTTGAAGAAAACAGGTTTTATGTTTCTAATCCTGTAATTCAAGAGGGTGAGGCACAACAACCTCCTATTGAGGCAAATGATGCTCTTGAGATAGCTGAGCCACCACCTAATGTTGAACCCCACATTATTGAAAATCATATTCCTAAAATTGTGCAGCTTTTACGTAGGTCCGAAAGACCTAGAAAGCCTGTTAATTTTGATGATTTTATAACCTATCTTAATGAGATTGACTATGATTCAAGTAAGATTAATGATCCTCTCTATAAAGATGCCATTACGAGTGCTCAATTAACTCAATGGCTTGAAGCCATGAATGGTGAGTTGAAATCAATGGAGCTTAATAACGTTTCTCTCCAGTATCCAGGAAAGATTCATTTAGAATAGTCATGACTTTAGTAGCTCATTATGATTTAGAGTTACATCAGATGGATGTTAAAACTGCATTCCTTAATGGTAACTTGCATAAGAATGTCTATATGGCACAACCAAAAGTTTTTTTTGGTTAAAGGCAAGGAACATAGGTATGTAGACTTAAGAAGTCCATATATGGGTTAAAACAGGCTTCTCGACAATGGCATCTTAAGTTTCACGAGGTGATGAGTAATTTAGATTTTAAAAAAAATATAGTTGATCAATGCATATACTTGAAGGTCAGTGGGAGTAAATTTGTTATTCTTGTTTTGTATGTTGATGATATACTACTTACCTAGTAATAACTTAGACATGTTGCATGAGACCAAACGTTTTTCCTTTCTAAATTTTGATATGAAGGATCTCGGTGAAGCCTCTTATATTATAGGTATTGAAATTCATCGAGATAGGTCTCGCGGGATATTAGGATTGTCCCAAAGAGCTTATATTGATAAAGTTATTAATAAATACAACATGCAAAATTGCTCCCCTACTGTTGCCCCTGTTGTTAAGGGTGACAAATTTGGCTCATATCAATGTCCTAAGAATAAACTTGAACGTGATCAAATGAATCCTATTCTCTATGCTTCTGTGGTTGGGAGTCTTATATACGCTCAAGTTTGTAAACGTTCGGATATAGCGTATGTAACTGGCATGCTTGGACGTTACCAGTTAAATCCATGATTGGATCACTGGAAAGCAGCAAAAAAAAAGGTTTTACGCTACTTATAGGGTACTAAGAATTTTATAATTACATTAAAAAAAAAGATAATCTTGAAGTTGTTGGTTATTCTAATTCTGATTTTGCTAAGTGTAAAGATGAAAAAAAATCTAGATCAAGGTACATCTTTATGCTTTCGAGAGGCCCTATTTGGTGGAGAACTCATAAGCAGGAGTTAACTACCACTTCCACGATGATGGCATAATATGTGGCTTGTTATCATGTTACTTGTCACGCCGTATTATTGAGGAATCTTATTTCATGACTTAAAGTTATAGATTCTATTTCAAGGCCATTGAAAGTATTTTGTGATAATGATTCTGCTGTTAGTTTTTCCAACAGCACCGGTCCGAGTTGTACTGGACTATACCTCGACACTAAGTACTTATTTGTCAGGAAAAAAAGTGAAGATCAAAGCGTTGTCATTAAGTATATTAGTTTGCATGATATATTAGTGGATCCACTTACGAAAGGCTTACCACCCAAGCTCTTTTTAGAGCATAATGCCGGCATGGGTTTAGCTGGTAGTCTTAATTAATGAGTTATTTTGATGTAAGACAACAATTTTGAGCTCGTTGTTTTGAACTTCACATTATGTTTATGGTTTGATATTCTCTTTAATGTGCACACTGTTAGAGTTTATGCCCTAGAGGCCAATTCTTTGATGTAATTGCTTAACATTTTTGATATTATATTTGATTGAATAAATGAATTATTTTATTATGGTTTTATTTACTACGTTATATAAATGTTAACATAATAAAAGTCCTTAGAATAGTGATACAAATTATATGGCTTCAAGTATGTGACTTGAACATGAGATCATATAATTACAATTTAGTATCATTACTCTTAAATGTCCCTAGTCGAGTGTCATTGTTAATGGGACAATAATGATACATTGAGACTAGTATGTGGATTGACTGATGGCCAAATCTCATTGGTCATAAATATATGAGATATTGAGTCAATGCATAGGTACATGTTAGAGAACAATGTACTGAACAGACCTACCATGAGAATTCTACGTAGAACATTATGCAAAGTGTCATAAGCAATTCTCATAGTGATAATGATGTAATGATCCTCCGACCTGAAATCACTATATTACTACACAGGAATTTACGTACTTTTATATCATCAAAGGTCACCTTTAATAGGGTAAACAATAAAGGTGATTATTGGGTACATCATGAATCGTGTGAGAAATGTGAGTGATCTAGATGGAATTTAACCCTCCTATATATTAGGGGTGATATCCATAGGCCTCTTGATTGAGTAGGACTATGAAATGCATGGTCATGCTCAAATAGTGATTTGTTTCATATAGTCTACTCATCGATCAAGAAAACTCAGATTAAATTATGAAGAGGATGACACATTCCATGCCTCGAGTTTAATCTAGGATGTCAAGGTTAAAAGGATTAAATTACATTGAAACATTGGTCACGAAAAGGTTGTATCGAATCACCGATCTTATTATTATTTGGGTAGCAGTGATACATTACTAGATGCCGCTCACTGTTTATAATTTTATAATATGATTTTAAAATTATTGCCAACATAATAATAATCTATAGGGTCACACACTTAGAACGTAATTAAAATGAAATTAATTTAAATTGTAAGGATTTAAATATATCAATATGATTGATAGTATTTAAATTACGAATTTAAATTAGTAGGATAATTTGTATATATATATATATGTATATTAATTAAGTAAGACTTAATTAAGATATAATATATATATAAATTCGAATTTTATTTTTCAAATTGGATTAGGTTTTGGTTAATACCTTTAACTGCTATATATATATATATATGATATATCAGCCGTTTTTAGGGTATTTATTATAAACCCAAACCCTAGCCGCTCTTAGAGAGAGACTAGAGAGAAAAACTTCGAATGTCCAAATCCTTGGCAACTAGTACAGCAGCTTTCCTTGCTGCAGATCGTGTGACGATTCGCGGGACGTTCGTGTGGATACCGTAGAGACGCAGTTACTTTGGATTGCGTTGAAGATTTGAAGCTATTCCAGAATCTCCATCGTCTCCGTTCAGGCTTGAATAATCGTAAAACAAATCTAAACCTCTAAATTAATATGTTTTCGCATAGATCCTGTTTTAGGGTTTCGAAAATTTTTTAATTTTCGCTGCGTTTATGTGCTGAAATCCCTACAGCTTGAGAATTTATGAGCAAACGGAACGATTATGTTTTGGACCATATGAATGAGTTTAATCTATTACCACTTATGTAAACTCTATTCATACCTGTTATGCTTAATGTTAATCTTTGTTCTAATAAAAGTACTAATTGTGTAACTAATGGGGATCTTGTGTTAATAGTGACACAAAGATTGTATTAATTCGCATTGGTATTTTTATTTGAACAGGATGTAGACATAAATTAATACTTGGCCAAAGTAATGATTGTAAATATTATGTTTTATATATAAATAGTATTTCGGCCAAGTGGGAGAATGTTAGAATATTTTATTCCCTTATGTGGCTTCTACTATTTATGTAATTATTGGGCTTACATATTGTATTAATTTATTACTTTATTTATGAATTTGGTAATTAATTGTGTGGCTCATAAATATTATTACTAATATTCAGTTGGCATAATGGGCCCTAGGGTTTCATAATCTTGATGGACGATTTTGACCCTTAGCTATCTAATAAATAAAATAGTTAGGGTTTGGTTCCAGTTGTCGTCTCAAGAACTTTATACACACCTACACATCCATCATAAGATTGAGAGAGGCAATTGAAGACCTTCACCCTTACGCACAGCGGAAGCTTGATACATACAAGTTGTCTTCTCTCAATTCATGTAAGTACCTAATTGTTTAATTGATGATTTTATTCTATGCAATAGCACGTTCCGTTATAATTATTTAACATATTCTGTCGGGAATCATTCCGTCGAAAATAAATTGGTATCGACGGATATTTCTTCGGATATAACTTATCCCCGACAAAATTCTCTACAGACATATCCCGAGGCACCCCTTTTCGACGGAATAGGTCAACATAATATTACGTCGGTATTAAGGTTCTGACGAAAGAAGCCTAATTTTGACAGAATATTCCGTCAAAAATAGTCTTTTTTTTTCTTGTAGTGGCATATGCTTTCTTTTTTGTTAGTTATATATCTATATAACCAGATAGGATGGACCGAACAGAGAGCTGCTCAAATTGAACTTGAAAAGTAAAATTCATACTCAGATTCGAATTGTTTTTGAAAAAACGTTACTCGAATTCGACTCGGCTCGAATATTTATTATTCGAATTCGATCTGACTCATCGAATTATATTAATTATTCACGAGTTTAGAATTCAAACTCAAATTCGAGTCTCTACATAGTGACTAGCTTTATAATGCATATAATTATAAATTGAACTTATTATTTTACTTAGAAATGAGAAAATAAATTTACAATTACACTTTACAAATATAAAATCACAATAAAAATTAAAACAAAATAAAAATAATAATAACGAATTATCCTAATTTTATTTAACTTTATACATATTATAAGAAAATGTACTGAGTATCTACTCGAATATGTATCAACCGAGTATGTATCGAGTCAAATCGAGAATTTGAATAGTTTGAATTATATATGAATCAAATATAATTTTACTCAAATTCTACTCGTATTTTTATTTAAATTATTTTTTATATTAAATTTTAAATCATATTATTATTTAATTCGAGTCTCACTCGCATTTTTTCGAGTGAAATGGAGGCATCAACTAGCTAGTCTTCTTCTAAGTATGCTTTCTTTTTTGGTAGTTATATACTATCTCCGTCCCACAATAAGTGCTTTTTTAGGCTTAATATTTTTTTTCAAAATAAGTGATGTGTTAGAACTCCAATACAATTTTTATAATATTTTTCCATATGTGCCCTTATGCATCCAATGGTATTATTGCGTATTTATTGGGAAGTTGAAAGGTTGAAGAAAGAGAAAGAGAGACCAAATGCAATAAAAAAAAGTCAGATCAAACAAAACAAAAAAAATATATTAAGGGTATTTTTGTCATTTTAACTTATGTATTAATATGTATAATTTAAACTAAAAAATACTTATTATGAGACGGAAGTACTACCTATATATATATATAACTAACTTTTGAAAATGTCTTTCCTAGAATCAGAACTTTTTAAACCCCTCTTAGATCGAGAAAAGTTCACAATATAATTATATATGCATTTAAACTTTATCAGTTGCAATTTAAACTTTTTCCAGAAACTTGTCCGGAGTGATCATTAGTACTAGTATACAAGCCATATTTAATGGAATTTTATTGGTACTAGTAAAACCTTAATTAATGAATGATAATGTACCCTCGTCTCCTCTCCTTTATCCCAAATTGAGATTTTTATTTGATTTTAAATTTGATTTTAGAATTTCTCCAGCACAAATTTATAACATGTTTCTGAGGTTTAAAATAATTTTAAATTTTATTTTAGAATTTCTCCAGCACAAATTTATAACATGTTTCTGAGGTTTAAAATAATTAGAAAAGAAATGACTTCAAATTTCGTAGCTTTTTGTCTTATTCTCCGGGGATTTATGAGTTTTTAATAATAGCAAGAAAAGTTTGACCATTTTGCCAAAATATTTTGTCCGAGAAATAGACAGACTTGAATGGAAACTAAAAAAATACAAGCAACCGTTATATAATTTCTATTATATCCTCAATTTATTACTTATGAACAAAATAAAATCTTATCCAGGAAAAAATAGAAATGAAATTTAAATGTATAATTAACTTATAATGCTTTTTCTACTCTTTATAAATTTTGTTTAATAAAAAGGTAATTTAAATGTATAATTTATAATTTATAAATATTAAGATTATATTTGTGTTCCATGTTTACTTCTAAAAGTAATAAGTTTTTTATTTGGTAATGGCATGCTAATAAAATTGTGACGACAAACTTGAGAATATTGTATCAAATCTTCTTAAGTTTGTCATCACAATTATCAAATATAAAGAGTACTCTTTTTTGCAAAAAAAATAATTTATAAATAAACAATTGTGAAATAAAGGCTAGAACGGAGTATATTAAAGAGAAGTACGATTTCGGATTTTCGCATGTGTTTTTGATATTTTAACATGTGGTTCTTTCTCATATAAAGGTGGGACCTATTGTAGCTCGTGTGAGAGATAATTATGTGGAAATATCACAATACATATAAAAATATCAGTTCCCTATATTAAACCATGTTCTTAAAAGAATTGAAGATGGAAAACAAATTAAAAATAACCATTAATTCCAACAATATTCACAATAATACGCCGGCTTCACGTAATCTTATAATGGCCATAGTAAGGGAATTAAATAGACACTAAGAACATAAAATAAAATACAACAATAACAATATAAAACTTATGTATAAGTTATAACCTCTATTTCACAATTATTTTATAAAATAAAATGCAATAAGAATTCAATCCAAAAAAACAATAAACAAATTTAGTTTAAAAGAGAAGTTATTTGGGGGCCGGTGACCATTGAGTGCAAGAAGCCAATAATTAAATCATCATCATCATGATCATTATATTCCGGCGCTAAAGCTACTTGCTCGTCTTTAAATCTAATTGGTTAATTTATCCTTCATAAAACCATGCTCTTAATGCATTATAAATACCCCTTTAAACCCCTTCAACTCCTCATCACCAAAAAAACTCCCTCTTCTCCCCCTCTAAATCTCTCTCTCTCTGAAAAAGAAACAAAAAATGGTGAATCCCAATAGTCTCCTTATTCTTCCATTTCTCTTCATAATTCAGTCAATGGCACTACCGGTAATTACATACAATGTGATCAACTTTGGAGCCAAGCCGGATGGCAAAACTGACTCAACCAAGTCTTTTCTTAGTGCATGGGCTGCAGCTTGTGGCTCCGTTAAGCCGGCTTCAATCTACGTGCCGCCGGGGAGGTATTTACTTAAGAGTGCACATTTTGGTGGGCAGTGTAAGAACAAAGCTATCACGTTTCGCATAGACGGAACCCTTGTTGCTCCGTCGGATTATCGGGTTATCGGGAATGCTGGGAATTGGCTACACTTTGAAGGCGTTGACGGTGTTACTATTAGTGGCGGAATTCTTGACGGCCAAGGCACTGGCTTGTGGGCTTGTAAGTTAGCCGGCAAGAGTTGCCCTAGCGGAGCTACGGTATGTCCGAATTACCCTTATGCCCTTTATAAGAATTTTATTTACTTCCAACTTTAAAGCTAACCATTCTTCTCGATATTATCATAATAAAAATTATGTTGTCAAAATAAAATTTATATATTGTTAAAATAACAAATACTATCATTTAAAGTGATATGTATCACTATAATACTAATAATGAAAATATTAGTATAAAAATAATAAAAATGTCGTTAAATTTGTATTTATAATTTCGTCCGCAATATTTTTGCTCATTTAATGCTAACAACTTCCTTGTTCTTTCTTGGTCAAGGCAACTGATCAATCCTTGATACGATTTTCCTTCTTTTTTAGAAAAAAGGATGGTTTAATCCTATAATTGCTAATTAATTTAATCCCTTCCGGACAATAGGATATAAGCCGAAGTCCTTACAGTAGCAGCTTTTTTATATAATGTTCATTGGTCAGTCAAATTTCTATAAGGGTAGTAGTGTGTTTTCACACTGTAGATGGACAATTTGACCAACTGCATCGTCACAACTACTTTTATAATTTACCAGCTTTCGAATTCATTCATTTTCAAGGAAAAATCGAAAAAAGGTCAACTGTCTCTTCTAAATATCATTAAGGTAGGACCAGCCAAGTTCCAAGGAAATATATACCACTATGAAATGAATCCATGTTTCTGGCCGGGTTTCTTCATTCTGGTATTCTCTTTCCACATAATTTATTATGACAATAACTGATAAATCAATTCTTTTAAAATAATCAGTCACTTTTATTTTTGTTTTTTAGTGAGATAGCTACTAAAAATAAGTAAGCTTCAGCGCGCGCGCACAAACACACACACACACACACACATATATATATATATTAATTAGTGCAATTTGAAATTTAAATGAATAAAATTGATAATAAAAGATAAATTTAAACTTTCTCAGTTTGTTTGGAAATAATTGGATTTGGAAACTTGCTATATGTATTTGCAGACGCTGGGATTTACCGAGTCGAACAATATTGTGATCAATAGATTAACTTCACTAAACAGCCAAATGTTCCACATTGTCATCAACGGCTGCCACAATGTCAAGATGCATGGAGTAAAGGTATCGGCCTCCGGCAATAGCCCTAATACGGACGGAATTCACGTACAATTATCATCTGCAATAACCATCTTCAACTCCAAAATCAGTACAGGAGATGATTGTGTTTCAATAGGTGCAGGCACTACTAATTTGTGGATTGAAAATATCGCATGTGGTCCAGGCCACGGCATTAGGTAACTATAGGAAAAACTAGCTATCAAAAGTCATTTTTTTTATATTTCCGCATGTGGAACCCGTCTTTTAACCAAACCAATATTAAATTGGAATTGATATTTCGCATGTGAGACCCATTTTTCAACTAAATTATGGCTAAAAGGTGGGACCCCGCATGCGAAAATATCAAAAAATATTATGGAAATATTAGTTCTATATATATACTACGTATTATATTGTATGGTCCGGATCTTAAGCTCACACTTTATCCAATATACCTTGTTCACCCGTTCGGTCCGTCGCTATATATACAACTGTCGTCTTAACTTTTAGCGACGGACAACATATAGACGACAGTTGTATATATAGCGACAGAACGAACCGTCGCCCAGTCCGTCGCTAAAGGAAATGAGCAAGGTATGTTAGATAAATGGTGAGCTTAAGATCCGAACCGTTATATTATGCTGAATTTAACTTTGTCTAATATTTGATTGTGCAGCATTGGGAGTTTGGGTAAGGATTTACAGGAACCAGGTGTGCAGAATGTTACAGGTTAAAACCGCTAGATTTACTGGTACTCAGAATGGTGTGAGGATTAAAACATGGGGTAGACCAAGTTCTGGTTTCGTTACCAGAGTTCTTTTCCAACACATCACCATGGTCAATGTTGAAAACCCGATCGTAATTGACCAAAATTATTGCCCAGATAATAAGAATTGCCCTGGCCAGGTATGATTTATTATGCTGAATCATTCCCTTGAGTGCTATTGATATTTTCAAATTTTATTTTTGATTTTACTAATGTTGATTATCTTTTTTCTCATTCTTAGTTTTCTGGCGTAAAAATTAGAGATGTGACGTATCAAGATATTCACGGAACATCCGCAACAAAAGTTGCTGTCAAATTTGATTGCAGTAAGAAGAATCCATGCAATGGGATAAGATTGGACGGCATCAAGCTCACTTATCGAAATCAACCGGCTGCGGCATCTTGTGCTAATGCCGGAGGCACGACATCCGGCGTAGTTGTGCCATCAAGCTGCTTGTAGGACGAAAATCAGGATATTTAGAAGGGAAGGGAATGATTTTTCTCATAATTCTACTAAACTTGGGTATGAATGTCAATGTAATAACATCTTAAATGAAATGGAATTGATATTTTTACACACAAAATTGATATCTCCACATGATTCTTCTCGCATGAATAGCGATTGGATTCTACCTGCATATAAGAGAAATTCGTATAAAAATATTATTTTAACATGTAAAAATATCAACTTCTTAAATAAAGTTTCTTTCTCGTGCCTGTGGCTTTAAAAGACCACCGGGCTCGCGGGAATGTAGTCCGATTCTAAACCCATTAAATGTCGTTATACAACAATTGGTTGAGAAAGCTTCTACTATTGTGTTGCAGTCACTTTTCATGAATTAAGGTCCATTAGGAATTTAGGTCATAAGTGTTATTTTATACTCCCTCGTTCCATAAATATATATTATTATCTGTCCAAAAACATCAAATAAGACTATCTTTATATGAATAAGTAAGAGTGTAAATGAGTCGAACCGAAGCAAACAGAGAGTTATTCGAATTCAACTCGAAACGTTAAATTCATACTCGAATTCGACTCGAATTCAAATTGTATTTGAAAAATTCTACTTAGATTCAACTCGACTCGAATGTTTATTACTCGAATTCGATCCGACTTGAATCGAATTATATTCAAACTACTCACGAACTTCAAATTCAAACCCGAGTTCGTGTTTCTACATAATAACTATCTTTATAATAAATATAATTATAAATTGAATTTGTTTTTTCACTTCGAAATGAGAAAATATATTTACTATTATACTTTACAAATATAAAATCACAATTAAAATTAAAATTAAAAATAAAACAAAATAATTATTATTATTTAACCTAAGTTGATTTAATTTTGTATATATTATAATAGAATGTATCGAGAATTTAATCGAATCTGTATCAATCGAGTATGTATCAAATCACAATTGAGAATTTGAGTAGTTTGAATGAGTAGTTTGAATCTTAAATGAGTCGAGTATAACCTTGCTGAAATTCTACTCATATTTTTATTCGAGCCATTTTTTATGCTCAAATTTGGATCATATTATTAACGAATCCGAGTCTCCCTCGTATTTTTTTGAATCGAGCCTGAATCGAGCCCGAACTGTTTAACTTGTTTACAGCCTTATGAATAGGTCAAAGTACGCAAGTTGAGTTTACCATTGAAGAAATAATAAAATATTAAAAGACATACATGAATAAGTTTTAAATTTAAGTTCGATTTCAACCATGTATTTTAAAAAAACGTGTATATTAAGATTTTGTTTGCGAGGATTTTTATCAACTGCTATTTACTTTCAAAAAGAACTTATATTTTAAATTCTATATGCAAATATGATATTTTCATATGATTTCTTTTACGTGAATGAGACTTACATTAATGTGACGTAGGCTTATGTGAAAATATCAAATTTTCATATAGAAATATCAGTTCCTGTTAGAATTTAAGATCAATCACACAACAATCTCACACAAAAAATAGAGAAGAACGAAAAAATAAGAACACTCAATATACACCCGAGTTCACCAATTTGGTTAGTGTTGTTTGTCTGATATATTCATTAAAAAATGTCTAACACGTTCTACAATAATTCACACACTAAAAAATATTGGCAAAAAGCACCTTTACCCCATTGTGGTTGTCGAGTTGTAAGCATTGAACCACTGTATTTTAAAAAAATACAATTGGCCCACTGTGCTTTTTAAAAATTGTTAATCAGGCAATTCCGACTAATTTTGCTAATAGACGTTAAAAAATCAGGCCAATTTTCCTTCGTGGCTTTTGAAAAAAAAAACAAAACAAGCCATTTCCTACTTGGCTTAAATAAAAGACACCTAAATGTTGAGTTGTATTTTAATAAATTTATTAAAATTTTAAAAAATATAAATTTAAAATACTTTGTAAAATAAAAAGTATTTTAAAAGTAAAATATTTTTAATTGTATATATACTTTATTTAACAATTATACCAATCAAACAAATTAGTAAATTACAAAACTAAACCATTGCACCAATTAAATAAATTGATAAATTACTTAAACAAAAAGAAAACCCAACACTCTGCTTAGTTCTTCCCGACTTTCCTAGGTTCTTCCATCACCGTTGCCTGCCATTTGAACACATATATACATGACACATCTTATTTCCATCTTCATGAATCTTAATATTCACATAAATCTTGCTATATACATACACCATACACACACAAACACACACACAGACATATATATATATATATATATGACCCAAAATTAATAAAATAAATGAACACCAGAAGAGAGAAATGACTGATTCACCAGACCAGTGGCTTTTGTTGAAGAAGTAGAGAGAGATCTGCGGTTGGGGAAAGGAAATAAGAAGCTGGATCTGTTGTCGATCATCGACTTCAACACCAACACATGTCTTTCGGTGAGATTTGCGATCGATTAGATCTGTAATCACTCTTTTGAGACTCAGATCTAGACAAGTAACAATCCTTGGAGGTTATTTTGAGTCAATCGTTGGTTTTTCCTCTAAGTTTTCTACAATTTCTTACTGATTCACAAGCAATTTAGAGAAAATGGTGAACTGAAAGAAGAGATGATAATAAAGAAAAAAGTGAAAATAGGAGAGAGAAAATAGTGGCCGGAAATAAGACGGTCTACTAAATGACAGTGTTGCCGGTGAAGGAGATGACGATGAGTACATGAATCGAGAATCAGAAATTATGTTTCCGGGATTTGATTCCGACGAGAGTGATGCAATTGATCTGAAATTTTCGAAGGCTCTGAAGCAGCAAATGACCGAGGCAATTAGTGATTTTTCATATGTTTCTGCTATTGCTCCTTCGGAAGTGGTTTATGCTTCCCCAGCACCGGCGGCAGATCATAATTCGGTGTTAGGTGATGTTCCTTATGCAAAGAATTCGTTTAGGGGTTTGAATTCGTACGTGGGAATGTAGAGTTTGAATCAAGTGAAGGGTAATGGAAATTGCTCTGGATTTGAATATGCATCTGGGATTTTTTATTTGGGAATTTTAAGAGAAAGAAGAAGCACACGATTGATCACTTTTTGATTTTGATTTGGTCCTGTTTTTTATTTTATTTTGTTTTTTATTTTTATGTTTAGTTATTAATAAATTTTAATATTTTTAATAGTATACTTCTTTTATGTTTAAGCATAAATTTAAAGATTTCATTATATTAATATTAGTATTAATTTTCAAAATAAAAATAATAATTAAAAGAAAGGAAAAGAGATGAGGAAAAGAAAAAATTACAAAGAAAATGAATTAAAATATTTATTTTAATTTTATTATTATTTTAATTATTTTTTCCACACATAATTAATGATTTTATTTTTTATTTTTTGTGTGTAGCCACATAAGAAAATAATGATTTTTTTCATTTCTTTATAAGCTTCCTCCCGCTGATTGGCCTTAATGCACACATCAGCAAATACACGTATTTTGTTTTATTTTTTCAAAAAGCCACAGTAGGAAAACACAACTAATTTTTTAACGTCTGTGACGAAAATTAGACGGAATGACCTGAATTTTACTTTTTTAAAATCACAGTGGGCCAATTGAATATTTTTTAAATTCAGTGGTCAAATGCTTACAAGTCAACGACCACAGGGGGGTAAAGGTGTTTTTTGCCAAAAAAATATTTTATACTAACTAGAAAACTCTAGATGCTATAGCATGAGCTCAAGCCCAATATATTAGTAAAATCCAAGATTATCCTATTGTAATTGTCATTAGTCGGACCCATAGAAGTAGGGCTGAGCAAGGAACCAAATTAAAAACAAAATCGCACCAAAAATCGCACAAACCGCACCAATTAAAATCGCACCAACGGTTCCGGCGTATGTTGCGGTTTTAGGTGGGTTGAAAAACCAAATTTACGATTTTAGTTTGGTTACTAGCTAAAATAGCACGCATAAAACTAAAACCGCACCAAATAATCATCATGTTTTCTTAATTTTGCTACAAGTATATATAATTTCTCTACTTCAACATATTGTCATCATTTTATTGTAGAAGATAGATATTGCAGGGTTGGCTGAAAAATCAGCAGTATCAATTATGTTTGCAAATCAAGAGTGGCTTGCTATTTCCTAAATCAAATGTGATAATATAGTATTAATCAACCATATAATTATTGATGCCTGGAACTATTTTGCTAAGTTAGCTCCATGATTGTGTTCATTGCGTAATACGTTTGCAGATTCTTAGATTCATCCAGGGGCGGCCTTGAGTTTTTAAGGGCTTAAAGCGACAACAAAAAAATGGGCATTTTGTAAATTACTATTAAGATATAGGCATAAAAAAAAATTTAAAAACTTTTTTTGAACAAAAGAGCATCAATATGAAAGAATACCAAATATAATAACCGACTATTTCAATATTTTCAAAGCATCATTTAGATATCATATTATCACTAAGTCAAAAAAGTAATCAGTTCAAAGACATCACTTGAATATCATCCCTCTTGCAGTTTTAGCAGCAAAAGTATTAATAATATTCGCACAATCAAACTTATCCGCCATCTCATTTTCAATGGATAGGATGGATAATCCATTCAACATTTCTTGTGACATAGTTGAGCGGAGGTAGTTCTTAGTTAGCTTCAACTTCGAAAAACTTCTTTCTCTGGAAGCAACCGTAACAGGAATAGTCAATAATATCCGATACGCAATCCACACATTTGGATAACAATCCTCCATCAATTTGTACGTGTATGTATAATTGTTTACGTGTAAAAAAGTTGTGTATGTGTAATATGAAAAAGGGGCCTTCCTGATTCAAAAACTACAAGTCTGTCATTGAGATTTAGGTCTATTTCATTGGGTAAATTTTTGTGGGTCTTTAAATTCAAACTGATGTGGGCTGAGCTCTTTTGTTTTGGTATATATATACATAACACAAATATCTCTTGGGGGCAATAAAAAATTATCAATTTTAGTGGGCCTAAAGCTCGGGCACCTTGGGCTTTAGCCCAGGGCCGGTGCTGGATTCATCAAAGGTCCATGAGTTGTGGCCACCACATTGAACATATTATGCATAAAAATTTGGTGGTTTAAAGCCCAGAAGTGATTGTGATATTTAAGGAAACATTGAAAAACTACAAATTTATTGCCCAGAGTAAACTGTGGCCTCAAGAGGGGGGAATCAAACTAGAGTTGGTATATAGTTTGTAACCATATTTTCGGGTTTGTTATTTCAATTGGTTTTAGAACCGAAATCGAACTAAATGAAACAGTACCACATCAATCACAAACGGTTTCATGTGCGGTTTTGAATTTGTCAAACCGCACTTAAGCGATTTAATGTGTGGTTTGAACATCAAACCGCACCAAATCGCATCATGCTCACCCCTACACAGAAGTATCAGTCAATCCTAATAGTTCTCCTTTTAAAATATAAAAGTTTAGTGTCTTTCCACAAATTAGTGAATTAAACATTTTTTTTAAAAAAATTGTACAGAAAAACAATGATTATCACCATTTAAGTATATGGAAACATAATTTTTCTTCAAAGTGCTACTAAATATTAGTTTGAATATCATCGTAAGAAATATTAAAATGGCCGGTTACGATCTCCAACTACGTTATGATGAGTATATAAATATAGTTTGATTATATATTACTTATTTGAGTATAAACATATTTATATACTATTCAAATATAACTCGTGTGGTCGGATTACTATTGAAGACCTATTCTGCCTTCTTAGACTTACTTTGAGAGCTTAAAAAAAGTGTTCAAGACTCTAAAGAGAAAGATACTTCAAGTAACAAAAAGATAAACAATAATGATTCAAATATTCAAGAGAGTAAGATATGATCATTAACAAGATTTCAAAAATAAATGAATCGAAAAATAAGCATAAAATACTTCATAAATGTCATTTTACAAAAGAGCATATTGGCTTTTTTCAATTTTGAACAAAAAATAAGAATCATTAAATAATCTATAAATATTATTAGAATTACGTAAAACAAAATTATTTCTTAACAATTTGTACTGGTTATAGCTTTTTCCCAAAACAATCATTTTAATTAATTAAATGTCTTGATAAAAATACTATACTTTCCATTAAAATCAAACTAATCTATAAGTTTTTTACTTATGTAGATATTTGTTGTGATAGTTTAAATTCTATTATTAATTCCTAATTATATTTATGAACAAGTTAAATATACATGTATAATTATTATTATTTTCTCACAATTACATTAATAAATAAGTTTTAAAAAATATTAAATATATATACTCCCTCCATCCCTAATTATTTGACGTTTTGGAGCTTTGCACAACTATTAAGAAAGTTAAAACTCCTATAAAAACTCCACTAAAATTACTATTTATTACCAAAAATACCCTTGCATAGATAAATGAAAAGCTAAATTGTAGATAATAAAGATGAGAGAGAAATATTATTAGAGGATAGAGAAAATATAGGAAGTATAAGAGAGAAAGAGAGTATACCATTAAGATATTGAAAGATGGAGAAAAAATAGCCTTGAAAAAGTGGAGAGAATTAAGGAGAGTATTAAATGTTTAGGGGTAATTTAGGAAGTAATGTAATCAATATCTCCTAAAAATCTAGGAACGTCAAATAAATAAGAACAAAATTTGTTCTCTAAAACGTTAAATAAATAGGGATGGTGGGAGTAGTAAACAGCCCTGCCTTGCACGGGTATTGAACTAGTAATATATATATATGTAGTAACTGAGAGAATTCTAGTAGAGTTTTTCATAGTCTCTCCTCAATAAATAGAACACTATCATAGTCTCCAATTTTTTAAAACTTTTCCTACAAATAAAAAGTTAATCTAATAAATATATGGTCTTATTTTAAACTTCTTTTCAAACTAAATTTCTTTTTCTTATAATTAAAATTAAACAATATACTAACAAATTACAACATCAATATATATCAAACCACCAATCAATATCCATATTTTACCAATAAAAAGTTAATCTAATAAATATATGTTTTTATTTTAAATTCTTCTCAAACTAAATCTCCTTTTTAATGAAAATTAAATAATATACTAACAAATTACAACATCAATAGCAATCCACCAATCAATATCCATATTTTTTAACAAAATAAAGCTTTCTCATAGCTTCTAATATTTTTAAACTTTTTAACTAAAATAATACTTAAAGTTCACCCATAACATAAAAACAATAATAATACATGTGCAAAACTCTACTAACAATATAAAATAATAAAACTCAACTTAATATATACTAATAATATGATAAAATATAACAATATAAGGGATGGCTGGAGAATATTATACTAATAGTCATAATGGATGTACTTAACTATAATCTATCCATTATTATACTAATAATATCATTATATTTTTGTTATGATTTAACAATATACTAATATTTTATTTACTCATTATTAATTTTATTCTCTATTTTATTAAATATTAACTTCTTTCATAAACTCCAATATTTTTAAACCTTTTCTACTAATTAATACAAATAACAATAATAATAATAAACAATACATATATATCTAATAAATGTCTTCCTTCATATTATCTTTCCATCTATTATGTAGAGTTCAAAATCATTACAAAAATACCGGCAATAAATTAGAGCAATATAATATTAATAATCATTAATACTATGAACCTAGATCATAATATTTTATGCTATCTTCCTTTTTACTCTCTATTTTATTAAATACTAACTCATTTCATAAACTCTAATATTTTTAAACTTCTTCTATTAATTAATACAAAAACATAGTAATAAAATATATCTAATATAAATGTAGTAAGAGAGAAGTTTTCCTCATAAAATAAAACATTCTCATACCCCTCCAATATTTTTAAACTTATTTTACCAATACAAAAAAAAATAAAATAAAACATATCTAGATAATAATTATAAAACATGCATAAATCTAATAAACCTTTTCCTTTCCTTTTTATATCCTCCATATTATGTAGAGCCTAAAATTATTAATATTATGAGTCTAGATCATAATATTAAAACACGGAATAACGCCAAAATATTATTATCTCTGAATATCTTAATCTAATATGAAAAATCTTAACCTTTCTCTATTTAATATTAAGAGTCTAGATCATGATATAAATATACATAATAATAAATTGTATATCTTTTCAAATATTTTAATCTAATATAGAAAATAAATCTAAATTCATCTATTTTATAATATTTTTTATAATTCAACTTAATATTAATGAGTAGATATCAACTTAACTTAAAATCAATAATCATTCAGTTGGATTCAATTGAATATCCATAAATATCTTCAATTTCTATAAAACAATATATTTACTCAATGTCATACCACTTTTACAATATTTTTTCTTAATCTCTTTATATATATATAAGAACGTACAATAAGAGATTATTATTATTATTATTATTATTATTATTATTATTATTATTATAAGAACAATAAGAGACATGTAATTACTTTTTTAGTTTATGCTGTTGTAGGAACAATATTGTTAAGGTTTGAATTTATTACAAAATGTATATTTTTATTCATTATAACATATGTTGTTACAAATAGTGTATATTATATTTTAAAAATTAATATTTGTCCTCTATCAATTTCTTATTAAATTCGAAACAATACTCATACGCCTCTTTAGTGAATTAAACATTTTAAATTTATATAAAATAGCCTAAAATAGTAAATTATAATTTTAATCTATTAGTTTTTTTGATTTAAGAGTTTTTTTTATAAAAAAGTTATATATATATATTATATATATATATATATATAATGTAGTATGGAGTGTGCACAAATACTTTGAATTTTTTATTTTTCAAAAACTTTCATAAATTTTACAAAATTTCAAGTAAATATCAATAATATAATAACTACCATATTGATGAAATATTATATTCAAAATAGATTAAAAATTTGAATCAAATAGATAATGTAATTTAATTACTTACATATTGAAGTTAATTTATTGATATTCTTATATAAATATCATGTACTTCAAATCAATTTGAAATAAAAGAGTTGTGTAAAAAATAATTAATAAAAATTAAATTTTTTTGTAAGATATATGTTAATATCATTATTTATAAATAACTAAATGTTTATAAAAATATATATTAAAACAATCCGTAACTTGCACGGAATTAGGCTAGTATTGTTAAATAACTAAGAACGAATTTTGATTAATATAAAAGTCTAAGCATTTCAAAAGATTAAATAGAGTCGAATATCCATTAATTTCCACTTACAAATATGTTTTCATACACTAGTATTTATAAAAAAATATTATAAATTAAAAAAAAAACGCATGGGCAGCTTTTTACATAATTTGGAGTCTTTTTCCTTTTGAATGTCAACATCATTACCCCAGTTATGAAATCGAGTACTATCTCCATTGTTGAACGAGCGTAGAAGTAAGTATCGAGAATGGTCATACGCGGACGAAGAAGAAAGGTGGATCATGGAAAAAGGCAAAAAACTGGAAAAAGGCAAAAACGAGTCTCCTCCGATAAAATTTCTTCTGTGTGGCCGGTGCCGGTGCTTCGTAATCTGCTGGAAAAAACTGCATTGAAAATTATACGGTCATGTCTGCCGGTGAAATCTTTGCATTCTGTTTCCAATCCCTGGTTTTCCCTAATCTCAAATCTCGCCAAAACCCAACATAATCGCGCCATGAATAACAGCGAAATCTCTTCTTCTGCTGTGCCGATGCCGGTTCCTAGTTATCTTCCGGAAGAACTTGTATTCAATATACTCTCACGGCTGCCGGTGAAATCTCTTCTTAACTTTAGACCTGTTTGCAAATCCTGGCTTTCCCTAATCTCAAGCCCTAATTTCGTCAAAACCCAACACCAAAACATGCCCTCATCGGTCATTGTCTTCGGCGAGGAAAGGGGAGTATTCTTGGGTGATAAATCCATCTCTCTTGTACGCCTCGATTCTGTCAAATATTATGTTACTGTTCTCAGGCCACCAAAACCCAAACCACCAATAGGTTATTTAATGAGTATTGTTGGCTGCTGTGATGGAATTGTTTGTACCCAATCACTTGGATCCTTTCGCCTGTGGAACCCTGCAACCAACAAAGTCAAGCGCTTCCCGGTTCCTGTTTCTCCTTCCTCCTATTCTCTGCAATGTAGAGGGTTGGGTTTTGATCCTCTTTCTGGTGATTACAAGGTTGTTAGGATTCTCTTTAGACGGAGATTTGTAACATATGTACACGTGTATTCGGCAAATTCCGGCTATTGGAAGGAGATTCTGGTTGAGAAGCTGAGCAATTGGGAATCCCGAATTCTATTACAAACCTGTGAAGCTGATGCTTGTGTGAAAGGAGTTTTGTATTGGAAACTTTCTAGTGGGATGGAGCTTCTGTCATTTGATTTGCATACCGAGGAGGTTGGGTTAATTCCAATGCCTAGCTGTGTGGAGCTGGAAACACATGAAGATCATATTATAGACAATAGGACTTGTTCAGTTGTGGACTTCAGGGATTGTGTTGCTATGATTGTGTATTCTCGTAAGAAGGCCGCTGTTCGTTTGTGGACTTTGGATGATGGCTTTGGTGATGAGATAGGGAGATCTTGGACGAACAAGTACAGTTTTGAGGCAGTCCCACCGATGGATCGGTTACATGGGTATTTGAAGACGGACAAGATTGTAGGATCTGACGACTCAGGGTTGTTTCTGTACGACCCTAACAACAAAGAGAGTAAGTATCTGAGAACTTCTGATCGTGTTCTTAATGCTTTTGAGTACACTGAGAGTCTTGTTTCAATCAAGGGATCCAAACAAGTATTTGAAAGGGCGAAGAACTATATATAGATGGTAGCTGTAATTTGATGGTTTTTACGTAATGCACACTAGATTTTGATTTCCACCTTTTATCCATTAATTAAAATGTGTTATGTAGTAGTTATTAGCCATGCTATTGATAGAGAGTGGATCAGTTTTCTTTCAGACTTTCAATTGGATTCCTGCTTTATAATTAAGTTGTTTTTAATATCTTGAATTCAAAAGAAATATGTTTTGAAACAACTTCATTATTGCTGGGAACTTTCAAAAGGAAACTGATTGGGTTTTAAATTTTTATCCTTCCATATTTTTATTCCTTAATATAAGAATCCTATTTGGCATGAAATGTTATATCAGTAGACCTAGTCTTCTAGTCTTGATAAGATTATTTTAATTAAAAAGTTCCTAACAGACTTATTTTGTTATGATATGGTTAGTTTATCTCTAAAATTGATTTTATATTATATATTTTCAAATAAGGAAAGTGGTCAAAATATTTCAAAACCGTGGGATAAGTTTTTAGTTTGTTGGGATGATATTTTCTATCCAGTTACTATCTATGATTAGGACTTGGTATACTTGAAATTCCTTCTAACTTGGTAAAACAAAAGTTTGTTTTAAAAAGCTAAAAACACATACTTGACCATAATTTCCAAAGTTTGGTATTCTTCAAAATCATTCTGATTTATTTTAAACAAACTTTGTTAGTCTTAGTTAAGGCTAAGATTCGTTTATGCGCCTCAATCACTAAAAGTGTGTCCAATTCTGCACAGAAACGAAGTCATACGTGAAGTTTGACGGCTTGGGCCGCCGAGGGATAGCTACGATATGAAAATAAGTACATGCTGAACAATCAAGACAATGGAGGTATTTAGTGCTGAAAAATAATGATGAATTGTTTGTACCTGAAAACCAAAGTATAGCCTTGTATTTATAGTGATCACACCTCCTCTACATGCCTTTCCCGTATAGAAATAGGATTCCTTATTAGGTCATATTCCTTAATGGGATTGAACTGAATCTCCTTAAGGAAGGAACTCGAATTTTTTCTTGACACTTTCCTTAAGTGTTAGAAATCAAATATAATTAGGAATCTTGGATTCCTTAAAGTTCTCCACCTGCCCAAACAGATTCCTACATGGGGAGACTTCCTCCACGTGGACTATGGCCCACCAAATCCACTAGACCCAAATATTCATGCCCCAATATTGCCCCCCAATCTCTTATTATAAGAAACTTAAAATAAGAAAGTATATCAATTAGTCAGAGAGGACATTCGCCAAAGAGATTTTAATCCGATGAATGTTAGTCCATCCCGAAGAATGTTTATCCGTTCGGAAGGATGCTTACCCTTTCGAGAGGAACGTGTTCCCGAAGGATGCTTATCTGACCTTATACCCCCATATTAGCCTTCCCGACTACTGTGGGAGGCATCAAGTAACAGTGATACTGATCCCCTACGGAGACTTTATGTAGATAAACGAAGACATGATGAAGCCGGTGTGATATAGTACGAAGCAAACTGCTATTATTCGAAGTGGGCCGCTGTTGCCCGAAGTGGATTGTTGTTACCCAAAGTGTCACGAGTGAACATCTCGAACCGTTGAAACTTATATCATGCTTGAATATCCTACCCACAGTCAACTCAGCATGAACATGAGAAGAAGTCTGAATCTAATATACACAATGCCGAACAGATACCAACCTTATACCTCCGTAATATTGTTCCCGAACCAACACCGCTCCTTCGTGTGGCTATAGGGGTTCCAATTGGTAGTCCTCATCGGTGAAAGAAATTACCGTGTTAGGGTATAACCGATCCCTCCTAGCAGGTTGCTCAGTTACTGACATAACCGAGTCCAGCACCCCACGCCTTTTCTTCCTTGTCAGCTTCGATGGTGTGTCCAGCAACCTAATGATACTCACAATACTTATTATGGTTCCACCTAGATCCCCGGACGAATGTTGTCTGGACATGGTTCAAAAACCGTTTATCCTTTATCTGCTCTAATATAGTAGCCTGATCCGTATTGAGTGGGGTGAACACCTTATTGACCCTTCGGTTCGGGAAGGGTGGTCGGCCTCCTCCTGAACCCTCGTTATTATAGTCCTTCTTCTCATTGTTTGTTTTGTTGTTATTGTCTGACCAGTGATAGTTATTCCTATCCCGATCCCTCAGCTTCTCCATTGCATTTGGCATCAAACTGCCCATGGCCACTTCGATCATGCATGATGAACTCCTCGGCTCTGTCATACGCCTCCGGAAAGTCCTTCGGAATATTGAACACTAAATTCTTCACCAATTTTCGGAACCTCACCACTACCCCTCCGGACTAGAAATATCTGAGGGCCAGATGCCCATCCAATTGCCTCACATGTCCAACCCTTTCTCGAAATCTCTTCACATATTGGTTAAGGGTCTCATCGGAATACTTTCGGATATGAACTAGAGAACCAGTAGGCTTGCCCATCCTTTTGTTACTCCCAAAGTAGCTATGGAACTGGTCACTAGCTCCTTCAATGATGAGATTGAGTTCGACTTTAGTGACGTCATCCACTGCCGAGCTTTCTTCCTTAAAGTCTTAATAAACATCTGACACTTGGAGGCGTAAGAATAGTCATAGTACTTCATCAGCTAGTAGTATGCCTGGCTATGCTCATACGGATCTCTTGTTCCATAGTAACTCTCCATGTGTGGGGCCTTTTTGTTCGGATCGGCCCAAACCAGATCTATCTCTGGAGAGAATGGTGATGTTGGGTCAATCGGAGTCTCCTTTTGATTGGGGGCCACAAGTTTCTTCTCCAGCTACGCAAGTCTCAGGGCAAGTGCCTCGGTTTAGTTTCTCCCAAGGGATGACTCTCGCCTATCCCGATCACTAGGATCTGGAGAGGCTTCTCATCTTCTCCCAGGGGATGACTCTCGCCTATCCTGATCTCTAGGCTCTGTAGAGGCCTCTCGCCTTCTCCGTTCTGTCCTTCCTCTGCCCTCACTACTTCCTTCATGAGAGAGGCTTCTACACTAACTTCTGTCTTGAGAACGGCTTATGTGCCTGCTTTTCTCCTGAGAGCGGCTTCGGCGCTTACTTATTTCCTGTCGAGAACCGCCTAGACGATGTGTCTTGGATTAGTCTTTGGGTGATGCTTCCCGACGACGATCATACGTAGAGGAAACCTCTTCTTCGTTCAGCAATGTCAACTGTGCATCTAACTCCTTTCGCTGAAGTTGAAGGGCTTCAGCAGAGTCCTCGTTTTCCTGGACCTTTCTGGCTAGGATCAACTGCCTGGTGTCCCGACTGTCTCGCATGGAATCCCGATCCTCCTGGGTACGCGTTCGGGATGAGGTACCCTCGACGCGACCATCGTGTCCTTTTTCATTCCTTGCCATTGAGAACAACCGACACTTGACTTCAGCCGCCTGAGTATTCTTTTGACCCACTAACTGACTATGGGGCCCGATCCTATCCAAGATTTCTTTAGATAACCCCAATCTATCCTTGATCGAACCCCTAGGCTGAGGAGATGGGTTAGCGGTCAATTTTTCGTGTCCAGAGACTGTCGTACTAGTCGCCATTATTCCTAATCAAATTCTTTTGTGGTTGAAAACTCCTAGCATTTAAAGCCCTTCTTCTAGCGCCAATGTTAACGCCAAGATTTGCCCACGCGCTTCAATCACCAAAAGCGTGTTCAATCCTTCACATAAACGAAATCACACACACAATTCACTATTATTTTCCAGCACTAAATACCTCCATTATTAAACCTTGTTCAACCTATGTTTATTCTCACATCGGAGCTATCCCTCGACGGCCCAGGCCGTCAAGCTTCTTCGTGTGATTTCATTTTTGTGCAGGATTGGACGCTCTTTTGATAATTAAGGCGTGTAGACGAATCTTGGCGTTAACAGTCTTCAACAAGGTATCTGTTGGGTTGGGTTAAATATTGAACATAGCTTTATAAAGTTACAATTTTTCTAACAAAATTATAAGTGTCTTAATTTTAGTATTATTGATCATAGTGCTCAGCAATTGTATTCCATTTTATTCTTAAAGTTCATTAAAAAAAGGCTTCAGAATGAAGTAAAAGGTTTCCTTCATATTGTAAAAGGAGAGTTCAAGGGTGAAAATAGTATGTCCTCAAGTCAATCACATTGGATGTGATAAGCATTTACTTTGTAATCTTGTTCATTTATTAATAAAAGAGTTTAACTTATTATAGGTATTATTTATCAATGTTTAATTGGTTGAATTAAATAAATGTGATAAACTCATAGTTTTGGAGCAATACTTTTAGAATTATGATATTGATCATGTTAATGAGATCTAAATTCTAGATAGTTTAAAACTAAAATTTTCTTAATCGTTGGATCACTAATGTGAGGTTATTGATTCCAGATAAATTAGTACATACTATGCTTGTTCTGTTAAAGAGAATGATTAATCTCATAATCATTTGTGTGGAGATATTAAAGCAAGTATGTAGGTGCTTATTGGAGAATAAGTTCACCGAACGTGACTCACTTAAGGAACACCTAATGAAGTTTTACATGTATGTTAATAGGGGTTCCTATTGTGATAGTTGTACAAATGTTCTTTGAACTTGAGATTATCATAATAACTTGTGTATTCTGAGTTATACTTTGTCATATTCCTTAATATTCTTTGGGTATATGAAAGGGTGTGTTCGGATATAATAAAGTGTACATGGAGGTATGTGAATGATCAAAAAAGAATATATCACTTCCAGTAAAAGGATAGAATGTCTTATGTGATTTGATAGATGACAACTCAAAAATCCTTGGTCAAGGTGAATGAAAATTAGAAAGGAGTTTCTAATTTATATTAATGCATGGATTTGTGCATTTTAGAATCGAAATGTATATGATCAAATAAATAAAACTTTACAGTAATTTTATGTTTTATATTTGATTGGGACAATGTATGATAGAATGATTAAATTGTACGGTAACTATTTACGGAATAGGTTCTTTGTGATTAAACGTTGATTTTATATTATCCGGTTAGTCATGATATGTTGAGAGATATCTCTCATGATGTAAAATAAATATTATTTATTTATATTTGAATTAAAAGAGTTTAATTCATTATGAATAATATTATAATGATACTAATTTATTTATTCTATTACTGGCTTAATATTGAGCCTAAAGGGTCACATCATAAAAGAGAATTAAATATAATTTTAGAAGTAATTGGATTTATAATAATAAATTAAATATATTTAATTTATTGGTAGAATCAATTAAATAACTTAGTATTTATAATTAAGTATTTAAAAAAATACTAATTATAAAATAATAAGAGGAGTCTTATTATTATTATTAATTTAGTTTCTAAATAGTTTAGGAATTAAATTAAAATCCTAAGTTCTAAAGAGTTTAGGAGGAAGGGTTAGTCTATAAATAAGAGGGGACTTATTATAGATGTAATGATTGTTAGTATTGTGATACTACGTAAAAGAATTCTTTAAAACCTAAGGAGTTATGAGAGAGAGAATTAGGGCTAGCCACCCAAGATCTTGTAGAACTTAAATTTACTTCTTCAATCAATATTTTCTTGGCGGATCACCTATAGGGCGTTGCACACTTGAGTAGTAAACGTTTGATCCATAGATTTGAAGAAGCGTGTAAAATCAAAGGATTGGAACTTGAAGATCAATCAAGGAGTTGAATCATCTTCATAATGTATATCTTTTATCTTTTCTCAATTAATAATATTGCATATGGTGAATACTGGGATTGCAAAAAAATTTAAATTCAATTTATATCACGTTTTCACTATTTTACAATTTGATTGTATGTATGTTAACGTTTTTTCAAACCAACAAAGGGGGCAAATGTGTCCAAGAGAGTAGTGGTACTCAAAGGGAGTAGAGGTGCTCAAGGGATGAGGTTTCCTCAAAGGAGCTGTGCGCTCATAAAGTTTTCTAAATTCTATTGTATGGAGAGTTGATATTATTAATGTAATTATTTTATTAATATATATTAAAGAAAACATGTAGGGTATCAATTGATACCTGACCTTGGATGTAGGCTCATAAAGTAGAAGACTTTGGACATAAAAATTGATATTATAGGGGGAGGTGCTACTGAAAATTTGAGCTCAATCGGAGTTCTAGAGAATTAATTATGAATTAAACAATTTCGTGTAGTTAAAACCCTAAACAAATTCCTAGAACATATTTATAAAGTAAATATGTATGTACATGAATATGTACATGCTAAGAGTAAATAATAACATGTTAGGATGAAATAACATGGACCATGACAAAGGAAATTAAAAATCCTACCAGAAATAAGAAAAGAAAAATTAAAACAAACCTTTGTGAAATTTTCAGCAAATAAGGTAGAAACCCTAAAACAGGGTCTAAATTTGTAACGACTATAACTTTTAGTGTATTTTGAATTTTTACGTAAAGTTTCTTGAGTTGGATAGCTCTGTGAGTTAGATAAAATTCTACACAAGTTTGAGGCCTAAAGTCTTTGTAAATTATTTTTGGTGAATTTTCTAGCAAAACAGGGCAAATTTGGCAAGTTTCTGACCTAATTTTTTTAAAAAATGTTCTAGAAAGTTAGCAGGGGAAATAAAATAAGGGCTTTTAGGGTATGAAACCTGGTAGTATAAGGTGTATTTCAGCCTAATAATGAATGCAAATGGACATGTAATGAAAGAGTTATGACTAAAACAAAATTAAAGCTTTTAAAATTAAAACAATTATAATTTAAGTTCTATAACTCAGTTGGAGATGAAATTTTGGGTAAAAGTGTATTTTGATGTAAGGAATATATTCTCCAAAATTTAGAAAATTTTGAATTAGTTTCGGATTATAAAGATTATTGAGAATTTGAACTGAAACAACTACGAAATAAATAGTAAACATAATCAGAAATTTTAGGAAAATTCACAGAAATTCTAAAATGAGTGTGTCTAAACCTGGTATAAAGGGTTTGGCCAAACTAAGTCGGTAAGTATGAATGGTGCAAGGTTCAAATAATGAAAAAAATAATAAAAGTTGTTTAAGTAAACGAAAATTGCGTAATAAAAATTTATTGATGAATATAAGTTAAAATTAAGCCATAGGGCTTAAATTAAGTTTCAGAAAAAATAAAGTTTGGAGTATCGAAATGTAAAACTGAATAGAAAGTTACCTTTAAAATATGTTTAAAGGAGTAAATAATACTAAAATATAATTACGGAAAGTAACCGGTAAAAGTTAATATTATTATGAAAAAATTAATTAATATGTTAATGAAAAATGTAAAACCCCGAATTTTAATAAATAGAATTTAAATTTTCTCATAATTATAATGCTAAACAGTGAGGTATTAAATGGATAAATTGATAAAGTTAAGGGTGATATGTGTATATTATAAAAAATTAGTTTTGTCAAGGAATATTCGTTATGTCGGGAAATATTCGGTAAAGTACGACAGCGCCGAAGAAACAAATCATTGGTGGGCCTCACAATGACGTAACAGTCAGATACCAAAAAATGACCAAAACAAACTTTTAATAAAAAAAAATTGTTAATGGTTCTATCACTTTTAACTGTTTAAATAACTGATGATAAAAGTACAGTAGCATGCGGTATTGTACAGTGGCACACGACATTCCACAATATCACACGATATTACACAATATTTCATATTATTGATTCAATAATTGTTATAGTAGCAATTGCATAGTATTTTAACTCAATATATATAGTTGTTACAACTGCACAATATTTCATATTATTGAATCAATAATTGTCATCATAGTAAAGGTGGTAATGGAAAATTTAATTTCAACATAAGTATTAAGTAATTAGACAGCTCCTTATTTGAAGAACACTAATATTTGTGATACCAAAAAACGACAGAAACAACCTTTTAATAAAAAAAAATTGGCAACGCGCAGTTCTATCACTTTTAACTGTTTAAATAACTGATGATAAAAGTACAATAGCACGCGGTATTGTACAGTGGCACACGCTATTTCACAATATCACATGATATTGCACAGTATTTTATATTATTAATTCAATAATTGTTATAGTAGCAATTGCATAGTATTTTAACTCAATATATAATTGTTACTGATGTGATAAAAATATGTAACTGCAAGTGCACAGTGTTAAGTTGAAGAACTGATAAGTACAGGTCGAACTCACATAGACTAAATTAATTTTAATATATCTTTAATATCTATTTTAGGCGAATTAGATATAAAGGTTGAGAGTTGATTAACTAGAATATGAAAACTAATTATAATAAGGAAACAATCTAGGAATCTGAATCCATTAAATAATAAACATAACATATAATTTAATCTCTTCTATTTTTATGACTTAATTAGGATTTTGATCTCCCTTCCCTTTAATTTAGTAATTTTACAATTAACATGGGCAATCATAAACTATGAAAATTTAAGGATTAACTATAACCCATCAAAACTTCTTCGAGCAAGTATAGATTATGAAAAACTCATATCTTGACAATAATCTATCAAAACCACTTAATTAATTTAAAATCACATAATAATTATAAAATGAAGGTATTTCAATAACGAAACATGAAGGCAAAATTAATTAAATATAAAAGCATAAATAATAGAAGAGATAAAAAATATTATCATGAATAATTATTTAATTAAATCTTCATCCTAGATATAAAAAAATTAGTTAGATATGAAAAATAAATTAACTAACTAAAATAAAGAATAGAAGAAGATTAAAAAAAACTCCCTTTATTGACGATTCTTTAACAAGTGTACAATGAAAAAATAATTTAATCTACTCTTACTCCTAACCTAAATTAATGTAATCCCTAATCCCCCTTTCTCTCTAAAACAAGAGTCTTATTTATAGAAAAAATAAATTTGTGCCCTAATTTAGATTCCTTGAATTTAGAAACTTTTGTTCCCTATTTTCCTCTTCTTTCCTTCTTGACTTCAATCTCTATATGTCAATCCTCCAAGAGTCTTTTTCTATCTTTAAGAGCTGGATATAAATCCTTTATTTGTTCCCCAAGAAAAATAAATGTTATTTCTAACAAAACAAAATAAAATGTATTAGTTAAATAAAATAATGAATATGGGAATATTAAAATGTATTAATTACGTGTCTATCAAATACCCCTATACCTAGCTTTTGTTCATCCTCGAGTAAAATAAAAAGAAAATAAAAATAAAACAAAAATGATACTACTCTATTTTCGTAGAAAACACAATTGCACTTAGCATGTACAACAAGCCTTTAAATCCCAAGGTTACCCCAAGTGGACTAGTTGTGTCTCGTGAGGGTTTGCAGTGAATATACCCACAAAATTCAAAAATATTTTTGAGTTCAACATGTTATGAAATTAAAATAAAACTTCTAAATATCCATGGGCATTATACATAAGCAAGATTAAATTCAAAATCACACTTTCACCTTAACAAAAATATTCAATAATCTTTATTCTAGACACCATCCTTCATTAAATTAATTCCATGCGATGTATGCATTTGTATGTGATATAACTCTTAGTAGGGATTTTTACCAAGAAAATCAAGTAAACTAATTTTTCTTTTTCTTCTTTCTTTTTCCTTTTCTTTTCCAAATTTTTTTTGAATTTTTTTCTCGACTTGCGCAATGTCTCATTTTCTTAGGATTTTCAAAGTTACCCATGTAGCAAGCGTTGGACCAATGACTCCCAAACCAGTTAGTTTTAGGGCACTAGGTGTAGAGACACCCATAAGGGCTTACTAACTCGAGTAACAAAGACCACAAAACTAGACTAGTCAAGCTGCTTTTATCCATCACACTTTTCAGCGTGAATATTGATGCTTCCCGAGGCTTGGATACCCAGTTATTTCGTTCAATGGACATTTAAGCAGTTATTTATTTCTTTTTCATTTTCAACTTTTTTTTCTTTTTTTTCCTTTCCATTTTTTTAAAATTACTCGAATCATAGTTTATACCCCACAACTAAGAATTAGTACAAACGTGAAGTGCCAAATGCTTATGAAATTAATTTTTATTCCAAATGGTATTTCAAACTAAGATTTAGTATCTAATCAAATATTCAAGAGTTCTAAATATTTCAATCTCACTTATGAGTTTTGCTCTACAGACACTTACTAGAATTCATCCAACTCATAAAAAGTCAAACAAAATTTTTATTTTATTTTTTATTTTTTATTTTTTTTACTATATTTTCCTATTAAAAAAAATCTAATACAATAATACAAACAAACTCCCCCATACCTAAATCATGCATTGTCCTCAATGTATGCAAATGAAGAAAAGAGAACAAAATGTGAAAGAATTGTACCTTGTATGCAGGGCATTTGTACTGCAAGAAAATGTGGTGAGAAGGAAAACAAATGTACATACCTACGAATTTCATAAATCCAAAAAAGTATGTGACTAAAAATGAATGATACAAATGGGTAAGTGAGTGTGAACTTGTCATGATTTTTAGGAGGTCTATGAAATTGAAAATAATCAAAATTTTCATCAGAGTTATGCTTAAAGTCTACCTCAAGAAAATTTTCACTAACATGTTCAAAGGATGGAAGAATTGATTCAAATATATGTTCTAGTTTAGTTGACTTATCTGTAGTGGATTTCAACAGCTCATTGACATTATCTAAATAATCAGATTCATTCCAATTTTGGTCAAGGTGATTTAAGAAAAAATTAATTGAATCTTTTTCAATCAAGATTCTATTTTCAATTATTTCTTGGGTCATTAACAACTCTTGGATCATGTTTACTTTAATGGGTTAGTCCAAATAATCACTAGGAGATTTTTTTGGAATAAGTCTTTCAGGATATGGAGCTTTAGACTTATAGACTTTTTCAACCGACTCATTAAATGTGACATGATCAATTTTAGGCATAGACTCATAATTTTTACACTCCTCAAATTCACTTGACACAAACCGTGTAGAATTGAATACAAAATTTTCATTTTCCCCATCATTTCCACAACCATTAAAATTTTTAAAATTAACTTCAGTGTTACTAGAAAATTCACCCACCTCTTGTTCATTTATTATGGTGGCTAATCGACTCATTTGAATTTCTAGACGAGATATAGCTTGATCCACGCTAAATTGATTTTTCATTAAAACTTCCATAGTTTTTTCTAAGAAACTAAGTCTTTCCTCTTCTTCATTTGATAATTCTTGTGGATATTGAGGTTCTGTATCCGAATATGGATATGGATATGAACTTAGATAAGGATTTTCATAAGTTGAAAAAAATTGATTTACTTGGAGTACATTAAAATTTTCATAAGGTTCTTGATTCCAAGTAAAATTATTAATTCAACTATAATAAGAGTCCATCTTTTCACAAATCACAAACAAATAGACAACTAACCACGAAAGTCACACAAAAAAAAATAAAAATAAATAAAAATAAGACAAAATAAAATAAAATTCCTAATTCTACAGTTTACCTAAATAAAATCTAGACTGCTCCTAACTGTTCTAAGTTACACCTTAAGGTCCACAAAATTTAAAATTAATTACACCACTAGCCAAGTAAGTGTAAGAAAGGTGGGAGTCTCTCCGTAAGTACGGTGACTAATTGAATAACCACAAGTTCTTTAGGCGTTTGTCTTTTGAACTACTTGTCTAGACACCAGTAGTTTAATTAATTTAAAATTTAGCCTCCTCTTGGAGTCCATTGTCCTAATTGAGCTCGAAATTCTTAGGGGCCAACGTCTACTTGATTTTATTAAGGCAAGGTTATGCAAAATGAATGAGTGGTTTGTGGTCTAAGGAAGGGTGATGAAATCTCCACCTTATCTTGTTACAGGTTGTGCCCTTAATGTTAGATTATAAATGAGAATGTACAAATAAAATAAAATAAAACTATAAATAAATAAAATATCCTAAAACTATGTGAATTACAAAAAAATGAGAAATTTGACATACCTCAATTCTCCAGCAATCACCACAATTTATATTTGACAATAAATAAATAACCTAAACAGGATGTGCTCTACGTGAGTGAATGCATGAATGCGACAATTAGTTTTCTAACTAAAAAAAAACTTGTCAAATATGATGTGATAAAAATATGTAACTGCAAGTGCACAGTGTCAAGTTGAAGAACTGGCAAGTACAGGTCGAACCCACAGAGGCTAGATTAATTTTAATATAACATTAATATCTATTGTAGGCGAATTAGAAAAAAAAAGGTTGAGAGTTGATTAACTAAAATAGGAAAACTAATAATGAGAAAATAATCTAGGAATCCGAATCCATTAAATAATAAACATAACATATAATTCAATCTCTTCTATTTTTATGACTTAATTATGATTTTGATCTCCCTTCCCTTTAATTTAGTAATTTTACAATTAACGTGGGCAAGCATAGACTAAGAAAATTTAAGGATTAACTATAACCCATCAAAACTTCGTCGAGCAAGCATGGATTATGAAAAACTCATATCTTAACAATAATCTATCAAAACCTCTTAATTAATTTAAAATCACATAAGCATTATAAAACGAAGGTATTTCAATAACGAAACATGAAGACGAAATCAATTAAACATAAACGCATAAATAATAGAAGTGATGAAAAATATTATCATGAATAATTATTTAATTTCATCTTCATCCTAGATATAAAAAAATTAGCTAGAAATAAAAAATAAATTAACTAACTAAAATAAAGAATAGAAGAAGATTAAAAAAAACTCCCTTTATTGACGATTCTCTAACAAGCGTACAATGAAAAAATAATTTAATCTACTCTTACACCTAACCTAAAGTAATATAATCACTAATCCCCCTTTCTCTCTAAAACAAGAGACATATTTATAGGAAAAATAAATTTTTGCCCTAATTTAGATTCCTTGAACTTGGATACTTTTGTTCCCTTTTTTCCTCTTCTTTACTTCTTGACTTCAATCTCTATATGGCAATCCTCCAAGAGTCTTTTTCTATCTTTAAGAGCTGGATATAAATCCTTTATTTGCTCCCCAAGAAAAATAAATATTATTTCCTACTAAACAAAATAAAATATATTAGTTAAATAAAATAAGCATATAAAATAATGAATATGAGATTATTAAAATGTATTAATTACGTGTCTATCAGTTATAACTGCACAATATTTCATATTATTGAACCAATAATTGTCATCGTAGTAAGGGTAGTAATGGAAAATTTAATTTCGACATAAGTATTAAGTAATTAGACATCTCCTTATTTGAAGAACACTAATATTTGTGATACCGAAAAACAACAGAAACAAACTTTTAATAAAAAAAATTGTCAACGGTTCAATCACTTTTAATAAAAGTATAGTAGCACGCGGTATTGTACAGTAGCACACGACATTCCACAATATCACACGATATTGCACAGTATTTTATATTATTGATTCAATAATTGTTATAGTAACAACTGCATAGTATTTTAACTCAATACATAATTGTTACAACTGCACAATATTTCATATTATTGAACCAATAATTGTCATCGTAGTAAGGGTAGTAATAAAAATTTTAATTTTGACATAAGTATTAAGTAATTAGACAACTCCTTATGTGACGCCCCCAAAATAGGTCCAAACAACCCATTTTTAGTCGCTATATACATACTACAAAATTCAAATATAAATCTTCCTATTTACAACTATTAATCTGTCGTGCAAAATACGACCACACATAAACTGTGAGTTTCAATATAAATATTATGTCGTATATATTACGAAAATATCCACACTCAAATTAAGTCCTCATTATAATTATTGTCAAAATATTTCACAACATAATGAAGACTGCTATAGAAACTATCTCTGATCATTACTCCACTCCTCGACTAGTCCCAGCGACACTCTCATTTCCTGAAGAGAACAATGAAAGAAAAAGGGTGAGCACAACTAGCCCAGTAAAGAATATTATGACTAAGATAATGAAAAATAAATTATTCTTAGTCCTCAACAGTGAAAAATCTGACAGAATATGATAGACCAAAAGTTTTAGATCAACAACTGGAGCGAAAATAACAATCCATTAGAAAAGTCAAGTAGAGCATGATATCTATTATCTTCTATGATTTAAAAGTCCATCATCAATATTTTATCCCTGTAACACCAATCAATAAATATTTCAAATCAATAATTTATCTTTGTACTACGGGCCAAAGTTATTCATTTATATCACCAGTGGTCATGATCATGCCAAACACCTGTCCATCTTTGCATTACGGGCAAAGATATTCATCAATCAGCAGTTCATCTTTGCACTACGGGCCAAAGAGAACTTTCATCACCATTAAGATTATAACAATGATATAAAGAATAAATCAAGTGAGATCAAGGATAAATATTAGAGATTTATAATTCAATTTATCCAAAGTTCAAGAATGTCCAAATGGTCAACATGAAGATCAAAACATAGATTCAATTTCAAGAATAAGATTCATAAAAGATAACTAGGATAAAGAAAAGAAAATTTAATTCCGTTGTGAATAGTACTCTGGCATGAATAGTACCACGGATGAATAGTACCCTGAATAAATAGTACTCCGACATGAAAAGATTAAAATTTAATAAGAAAGTCCAGACCAATATTCCAGTGAAATGATTTAGATGAAGCGCAAACCTTAAGAAATATTTAATCATTTCAGGAATTATAGAAGCAATACTTATCATAGTAAATTTAAATTTAGGAATATGAAATAAAATAATATCACTTACATAATATAGAGTATGAAAGAAAATGATATCCCTTACGAGTATAAAATAATATCCTTTACGAATATTGAAAGAAAATAACATCATTTACCGTAATAGGAGACTAGATCTGACTGGTATGACGGAGATTATCTTGGAGAAATCTTGCACTATTAGCTACACTCAATGTATTCTTATACTAGAAAGAAATATGCACAATATTATAGGAAAAAAATTCTCTGATTATGGTGTGATTTTCATTTCTTAACTAAGCAACCTATTTATAGGAGAATGGCAGGGCACTATTTAAAGAAAATCACAGACCAACAGTAAGTTTTTCACGGACGAATTCACGGGCGAAAATCTTATTTTTACTATGCAATAATATGCAATAAAATATTTTAATTAAACAAAAACTTTATATATAATGTAATATATTCTAATTATATTCTAATAAAACAAATAACTTTATATAAATTATAAAAAGTATTCTGTTTTATAAAAAAAGTTTTCTATTTTATTACTATTATAATAATAATTAAACAAAACTGAGATAAATTTCTACTGATGGTTTGACAAATTAGCACATGAGTGTGACGCCCCCAAATTCGGGTCCCCAGAACCTCGGACCTGGTACGTTATGATACAATATTTCTATAACTATTGCTGAAGATATAAACATAAATTGTTTATACAATAACTTTTACAACATAATCCCAAGTTTGTAACCTTAACTTAATACCTGTATTCAATATCATATACAACATACAATGTCATACGCTTTCGCTTGTATCTGAAGTATTCGTTTAAATCTGCAATGTTTATCATGATATAGCAAGGGTGAGCAACAAGTTTGCCCAGCAAGTTTTAAATACAACAAGGATATATCATGATTGAAAGAATGAATAATAAGCTGACAAACTTTCAACAATATAAGAATTGTGAAAGAATATAAATCAATTTCCATAACTGAATGACTGAATCAATAACGCTGAATAACCAACAATGAACATGAACAAATTTAACTGGACCAAATGGTAATGAAGGTGATCAGCCTTTCATACCTGATGAACATATACAATATGCACAACGTGCGAATCAATAAATCATAGATGTGATATAATCAACAATGATTAATCACGAACATGCTTTACAATAACAACTCGAGTTCGAGTTAAAAAACTTGCATGTACCGTTGATTACTGTTACGCAATCTAATTTAGCTTCATCTGAAGACCTAATATTAATAATACCGATCTCCACATTAGAATAATATCATCGCAATAACTATTGCTAATTACAGTTATAAAATAACCTAAACACATTATCACATAATCCAATCGGTCAACAGAACACATAAGACCTGGTATCAAGTCAAACTATTTCAGTCTGAATTGAGTTCGGTACTATTTCGATCTCCCGATTGTCTAATCGGATAATTATCGAGCCTAATATTAATAAGACTCTACTTAAACACTACAATATTAACTTAGATAATTTATTAATCAGTCAAAATATTTTTCACAAGCTCATAATAATTTTCAAATAATTATTATCATTTATAATGATTTTTCGATCATAAATATCATTTTTATATGATTTAAATACCACAATATTCCATTAATATTTATTTAATATCAAATATTAATGAAATTCATGTCATAATATTATAAGTTATTTATAATATCTCAAAGTATTTTTAATACCTTAATATCACATTTAAATTATTTAAAACATTTAAATCCATTAATAAATAAATGCCATTAATATTAAAAATATTAATGTATTTCATGGCAAAATATCAAAAGTTATATTTTATAAATTAAAATATGTTTATAACCTTTAAATCATTTTTATATGATTTTTAAATCATTAGAACTATTTTTCCATAATTTATTTAATATATTTATTAAATAAATTTATTATCATAATATTATTCTATACCTTCATTTGATTACTATTTAATATTAATTAAATAGTAATTAATTAATTATTTTTAGTTATTATTTAATTAATAAATAATAGCCAATTAGATCTACTCATTTTTTAATGTTAATTAGATAATGAATAATCAAATTATTGTTTGTCTTTAATTATTATTTAATATTAATTAAATAATAATTAATTAATTACTTACTATGTGTCCTTAATTATTATTTAATATTAAATAATAATTAATTAATTAATTATCCTTGAATAGTAAATAATTTTTTTATTTACTTCATTAGTTTTTAATTATTCCTTATTATTATTTAAAGAATAATTAATTAACATTTGTCCTTATTTATTATTTAATAATAAATAATTAATTCATTTCATAAATCTTTAATCATTCTTTCTTATTAAATTAAGAATAATTAATTATTACTTGTTCTTATTTATTATTTAATATTTAAATAATAAATAATTATACACTTTTATGTTAATGTAAGTAAGTAATCACATAATCTTACTTAAATATTCTTTAATTATTATTTAATATTAATTAAATAATAATTAATCACTTGATTAACTCTAATTATCATTTAATCTTAATTAAATAATAACTAGTTACTTTATTAACACTAACTTTACTTAATTATCATTTAATATCACTTAAATAATAATTAAATAGTTAATTACATTTAACTTTAGATGTAATTAGATTACTAACCAATTAGTGGCTTTAAAATTATTTATTAACTTTGTTCATTTAATTACAATTCTGTCATTCTCGCCCAAAATTTTAGATTCGGAGTCCTTTACGGAAACGCTTGTAACACGAAATCTACAACTCGGAATTAAGTTCCGTCAGAGGATTTGGATTCGTATTTTCTTGAACTACAGTTTCCGTTTATCAAACACCAAATTTGGTTCTGTTTTGGTCATAGAAAACAGCCCAGAAGTGGCTGGTCAGTTTTAGTTTCCCAGCATGACCCTCTTGTACTAAAACAATCATAACTTAGCCATTTTAAAACGTTTTTGAGCGATTCTTGAGCCCACGCGAAGCTAACTTCCGGGACTACAACTTTTGTTTTTAGACCATCTTCAAATTCCAAGCACAAAATTCCAAAAATTTCCTGGAAGGGGACTGACCCGAGTTGGTTTCCCAGTTTTGACTCGGCTACTTTAAAATGGCATAACTCTTTCCTCCGAATTCGGATTTAGTCCGTTTCAGAGTCTATGGAAAGCTTATTCAGCGTAATACAACATACCAAAAGCCCATAATTTTTTGTAACATCTAACTAATCTCGAAATTCCCTTTTTGTGGCAGCAGTCTCTAGCTTTTCTAAGCTTTAAAAAAAACTGTTTTCATTTTTCTTCTTTTAATCAACTTTTAACACCCAAAATGGTTACATCCATACAAAAGACACTATATAACATGTAGATCTAAGGTATTTAGATTTCAAGAACAAAGCTTGTCATTTCACCAAAATCGACCATTAAAATAAAAAGAAATAAACTAGTTTAGTTTAGAGTTTTTATACCTTTGATCTTTTGCTAGTTTTCTTCTTCTACCCACAAATAAGAGATAGAGTGTGGTGGCTCAAGGATCACAATTTTTCTCTTTCTCCTCCATAGGCTTCCAACACCCTCTTTCTCTCTCTCTATTTCTTTCTATTTTGTTTTTCTTTCTTAAGCTATTTGGAAAATAATGAAGGAAACTTGTTTGCAAGAGTGGTGGAGATTATTTAATTACTAGCCAAAATTAGACATATAACATGTATATGTATATAAAATCTCCTAACAAATCCTCATCTTCTCTCTCCAATATCTTGCATAACTTGTCAATTTAAACCAAATAGTGGGAGCAAAGCTTTAGGAGTGACACATGGCTTGGAGTGTAAACTAAGCTTTGACAAAATTTACTACACATGCTTAATACTCCCTCCTTCCACCCGGTTCATGCACCAAATATATGCCTCATTTTGCATTTTATTTAATTCTTTATTTTGCTTATTAAATGACCACAAAGTCCTTCCATAATTGGGCCAAGTTTTGGGCTCCCATTTAAATAGTGTGGGCTTTTCAATTTAATTGTTTTAGGCTATAAAAATGGCATAGTTCAATATCTTAATTTTATCTTACCCTAGTTATTTAATTAGGGTTCCTCATCCACTCACTTTGGAATTTAAATACTCACTTTCATAAATTTAACTATATACAACCCAATTAGATTTTATTTAATTAGGTTAATATAACTAAATAATTGTGATAATAAAAATAAATCTCTTAGGTTCATTTACTAGTACATAATTTAAATACTAGCAATCTTAAATAATTATAACTCTTAGGTTAATTAATTCTTATACCTAATATATAAAAATTAGGTTACAATAGCTTTCTTTTATTTGTTTATTATATAATAAACAAATATATATAATCACATAATATTTATATTCATTTAATTTACATATTCATTCTATATATGTCACTAAATAATTTAGTATGTTGGGACATGTCACATAAATCTCTTTCATTCTTTCTTGTAATTTCTATCATTCTTATTTAATTTATTTACATTACTTAAAATTTTAAATCAAACCATATAGGTTCTTTAAATTTTTTAATTAATCCTCTAATTCAAATCTAGGTTTTATTCTTTAACCTTTAATTTAATCGTTTAAAATCTTATAAATTTTTGGGTTGTCACAATGAGGTTTCATGGAATAATAAGTCAAACTTACAACAAACGTCTTATGACAAACCCCTCTATTTATATCAAAAATTAAATAAATATCTACCATAAATCACTTATCTTCAATCAACACATTTTTAATCTTTCAAAATTATTCACCATTAATATTATAGATTCTTAATACTGACAACCAGATCGTTCTCATGAAAGAGGGAGCTGTCTTATTGAATCAATAATTAAAATACTATGCAGCAACTACTGCGATAATTATTGAATACTGAGTGACTTCTTACGTAAGAATCAATAATCAGATATACTGTGCAATACCGCGTACTACTGTGGAATAACACGTATTATTGTACTTTTATCACCGGGTATTTCAACAGTCTAACGGTAAAAGTTTTGCCGTTATTTTTATAAAAATATTATTTCTGTCGCTTTCTATATCCGACAGTTATTTCGTTGTGGGGTCCACCAATGATTGCGCCATCGTACGAATATTCCCCGACAAAAAGAATATTTCCGACAAAACGAATATTTTTCGACAACTGTTTACTTTGTAAAATTTGCACAAATCACCCATAACTATAGCATTTATTAAATTATCACCTTACTATTTAGAATAATATTTAGAGAAAATTATCACCTTTCTATAGCCTCCACGTGTTCTGCCTCAGAACACGTGGAGGCTTCTCTCGGGTGTAGCATATTTATTTCCTGCTTTTTCATCTTTATTTAATTAGGTCATGCAAACCCTAATTTGTACATTTAATGAGGTCATGGAATTCTAATTGTGCATATAATTCAATTAGGACTATGTGAACCCTAATTTTTACTTGGGCCCACATTTGGCCCCTGTGCGAGAGTCACGTTTCTAAAGAGACGATCGTGCAAAAATACTTTAAGCTTTTGAACGATTTTGTGGGACTCCACTCTATAGGTCTTGAAGACAAGGGTTCTAGAAGAGGGAACCCCTAGGGAGCCAAATCTTTAGGGTTAAACCCTAAGGAGGCAAAACCTAGCAGGGCTCTTCCTTGGACATATTGGGAAATCTTCTGCAAATCTTTCCATAGTTTACCCAATATTTGTTTCCTTATTTTTTTCTGGAAATTAAAGCAAGGAAGATCATCAAATATTATCAAATAAAATTCAATCTAATAAAATCTTTCTTTTGGTAAATTATCAAATCTTTCCTTTTTATTTAGGAATCAAATCAAATATTTCTAAATAAAATCTTATTTTATTTTAAAAATAAAATAAAATCTTTCTTTATTTGATTTTGAAGACAATATCCTTCCTCATCATTATTATTATTATTATTTTGAAGGAAATTCAAATTTCAAAATTTCCCTTTATTGGGAAATAAAAATCAAATCTTTTTTATGTTTAGAAAATAATATCTTTATATATTTATATTTAGAAGCAAGATCAAATCTACTTATCTTTTGAAAATCAGATTAAATCTTTCCCTTAATAGGAACATGGTGACAGTAGGGGCTGATCCCTGTAGGGGCTGATCCCTATAAGGGCTGATCCCTGTAGGGGCTGATCTCTGTAAGGCCTGATCCCTGTAGGGGCTGACCTCTATAGGGCCTGATCCCTGTAGAGGCTGATCCCTGTAGGGGTCGATCCCTATAGGGGTTGATCCCTGTAGGGCCTGATCTCTATAGGGCCTGATCCCTATAAGGGCTGATCCCTGTAGGGCCTGATCTTTGTAGGGGTTGATCTCTGTAGAGCCTGATCCCTATAAGGGCTGATCCCTGTAGGGCCTGATCCCTGTAGGGGCGCATCAGCAATGAAGGAAAAAATGAAGTCCGAGAAGGGTGATCACCATCTTGACCATAACTTTTGATCCGCTTGGAATTACGAGGCCAATAATATATCAAAATGAAGCTAGCAGCGAACCCTACAAAACACACCGCCTTCGAACATGACAAATACCGTTATAAGTTCAATAATTTTTCCTTGACATCCTTTCTTTTCTCTTTAGAATCTTTATGCTGAATTCCAGGCCCTCTCCACTGAACATTCTGAAGACCCAAAAATCGACAAGGAGGCCCCGTTCCTCAGTGATTGGGGAAGGGCTCCCCTCTTTTGGTCCTTCCGACGTCTTTTGGGAGCAAGTTCAGGCTTATGACCGTCCAGTTTAGCTCTGAAGGAAGAATTATTTCTATACGCAGTGGCTTGCGAATGTTGCGATGACATTCCCCATTTCGATCACATTCCCCGCATATGCATAGAGAAACAAGAGTACCCTTTCAGCCCTCTTCGCTTTCTGTTCGATTCATCTGGTCGCATTCAGGGATAGCAGGATTGGACTGACGAGATCCTAGGGAATGCTGATTATGTGGACATACTCAAGAGTGTTGGCATCCTTTGTTGTGTTCAGCTATTTAGAGATTTGCAAATCCAACAAGACCATAACGCCCTTACTGTATTGATCTCATGATGGTGCTCCTCTACTTGCACATTTGTCACTGCCTGAGGGGAATTCACCCCTACTCTGGAGGATGTCTATGCCATCTACCAGTAAGTTGCTCACCTTTGCCCCCTACACATGAGTCACGCCTTTGGTGGAATGATCGTGCAAAATATTTCAAGTGTTTAAGTCTTGCTTCAACTTTCTGAAAAATTCGCAGAGCTCGATTTTCCAAGCCTCGAAGGCCGAAGTCCTAGGAGAGGGAACCTCTAGGGGGCCGAACCCTATAGGGTGACCTCAAGAGGAGCTCTCCCTGGACATCTTGGAAAATCTCCTATCTAACCCTTCCAAATATTACTCTTTCTTGGAATTTTTCTCTTTTTCAAAATCAAGGAGTCATCGAGAACGCATCAAGTGAGCGTGCTTCAAATCGAGGTAAACAAAAGATGAAGAAGATCTTTCCCTAAGTGGCCGAACTCTGGGAGCCAAACCCTAGGCGGCTTTATTTCGGGAACTTGATCAACGAGCGAAGAGAAGTCAAAGGTAAGAGGGAAGAGCCTCCCTAGGTGTTCGAGCCTTAGGGGCCGAACCCTAGAAGACTTTGGCATCTTCCTTAATTTTTTCATTCTTCTTCTTTTCAGGTGAATCTTTGACGCCTCCTATCTTGGTTCCCATGAATACTTGGTCGGATAAATATTCATAAGGCCTTCTTCCAGACCTTTTTTTTTGCTAGATCGTCTTGTGAGCCTTATTCTCAAAATGTACAGTCTCTTTCTATTATTTGTGAGCAGAGGATTTAGATAGGTTTAGTTATGAGATTGATGACTTCTCGATCCTCTTTGGGCCTTAACATGTCTTTCTTCCGTGCTAGGCTGGATCTCTTTACTAGCTTCCAGTTATCAAGTTGTTGCACTTTGTTCGAAGGTCACTTCACATCATTTTGAGAATGACTTATTTTATGTCGAGCTTCAGGAGCTTCAAGATGCCATGGATAAATTGAAGACCAAACTTTAAGAAATTGAGTCATCTGCCCCAAGACCTTACGGAACTGATAGCCTGAAATACGAAGGCTCGGGATACCACCATTGTCGACTTAGAGTTGGAGGCTTTAGCTATGCATGCCCCCCCTTCAGTCCTACATGTCATGGCCTTTAGATCATAAACCTTTGTAGTTTTTCCATTTTCTGTATCAGAAAACTCATTTACATATATTTCATTTATCAGAATAAAGTTTCTTTTAACATTATTGATTGCCTTTAACTTGAATTTTTCCTCGAGTTCCAATGTTTTACATTAAATCCTAAGTTATTCAAATCAATACTCTAAGACAATAATATGCATAATATAAGAATAAACATGTATATATATTTTTTCAAAGAAAAAAAATATGTTTTTTTTTTAATTTAATGCAAACCAACACTTGAATCTATACTTTTAAAAAAAATTAGAAAATTATTCAAGTATAAGTGAAAGTTTGACATTTTATTGATAATCAGATTGCTTTTAACAAAAAGCATAACGTTCAGATTTCAATAAAAGAAAGTAAATCTTGCTTTTGTCGGAGAAAGCATAACGTTCACCACTTTTGAAGATAAAGTGTAACTTTTTTCGGGTATACTCAGGTGCCTCAATCACTTTTAGAGTTAAAAGTGTAACTTCTGAAAACTTATAATCAGATGCCTCTATTACTTTTGAAGTTGAAAGTATAACTTCTGAGGACTTATAGTCAGGTGCCTCAATTACTTTTGAAGTTGAAAGTATAACTTTTCGGGTCTAAGGACTTATAGTCAGGTGCCTCTTTCACTTTGGATGATAAAGTGTAACACTCGGGTGCCTCGTCACTTGGGTCGTCCAATTTCTTGGCAAGTGTGATATGCTAGGACTTGAAATTGGGTGCCTCATCACTTAGGTCATCCAATTTCTTGGCAAGTGTATTTTACAAGGACTTGACCACCATCTTGGGTGAATTTCATCAATTCTAGTGCCTCCTCCCTTGGTCACCCAATTTCTTGGCAAGGGATACTACTGAGGACTTCAACCACCATTTTCGGTGGACCACCATTTTGGGTGGATTTTTTATTCGTAAATTCTTGTATCTATAGTTCAGAGTTCTCTCGATGGTAAAGCCAGTATTTGGGTTGTACATCATATTGACTTCCGGGACTGCACCATGGGTGATAGTGTTGCATATTTCTTTTTCTAATTTAATTTCTCTGGCCGCCAACTTTTCATGGTATATCCTCCGCAGACTGTAACAGTCCAGAATGGAATGTCTTGCGTATTGGTGGTATACACAGAAGTTCGGTCTTCTTTTCATCTCTCCCGTCACAACCCACCAGGGCCTTGGAGGTTTCACCACTCCATGCTCAACCCAATATTCATACAGACCCCTAAATTCCTTCTCACTGCATGTAATAGCCTCTGGAACTGGCTTTCCTGCATATTTATCTCTGGGCTTTCCTCTACTCCGATCAGAATTTCTCTCGTTCTTCTCACTCTTGCCCCCTTGTGGTTTTGACTGCGAATCTGCCAAAGCCACGGTTGTCGTCCTCTTGCCCTTCCATGTAATCGCCGCATGGTATGTGGGTAATGTTATGATTCCTCCCAAGTCTTGTGCAAAAGATGAGAGAGTCACAAATGAGTCACAGGCTTTTGTAATGAGATGGGGCTTGAAGGTATCTAAGGTACCATTGTTGTATATGTTGACCAAGTTTTTTTCCTCAATTGGCTCTGCACACTTCTGTGCTTGGGCCCTGAATCTGTCCACATAATCTGACAGCTCCTCGTTCGGCTTCTGCTTGAATCGCATTAGCTCTACAATGGTTACCTATGTCTGCACACAGAAAAACTTCTTAAAAATTGTAATTTTAGATCATCTTAATCATAGACTGATCCCTTCTCCAAATTATAGTACCAACTGAAGGCACTATCCGTCAAGATCTTGTTGAATTCCCTCATCAACAAGTTGTGGTTGTTTATCATATCCTAGCCACGGAGACATCGACTCCACGAACCTGGCAATATGTTCCCTAGCATTTCCCTTCTCACCATTGTATTTTGGAAATTACGGGGATGCTCAATATACCCTATTGGGTAAGGTTGTCTCCGAATATATGCCGGGTAAGGTGGAGTAAAGTCTAACTCCGAAGGTCGGGATGTCTGCCTATGAAGTTGATTGATCACATCTATCATATCATCCTTTGTCACATACTGGCTCATGGCATGAACTCTTTGTGGTGTTATGATGTATTGCTGCATTAGCGGAATGTACGGCAAAGAGATCGCGGTTGATGCCCACTTGCATCGTGCAAAACTTGCATTGGTTGTACTGGTTAGCTTGTTCGTTGGATGTGGCTCGAGATTGTTGGCATTTGCACTTGTGAAAATGCAGGGAGAGCAGTTGTGATGATGTTTGTCTTAGGTTGACTTGTTTCTAGTCTAGGTTGTAGCACGTCACCACTGTGTTGGGGTTCTAAGTTGATAATTAGAACTGACTGATTCTCCGTCAATGAAAGTATAACCTGATGCTTTTTGTTGTTGTTGTTGTCATCCACCCCTGCATGTTCTCCTTGCGAATTGCCTGGAAACATGGCCTTGAAAGTATGGATCTGCATCAACTGCAGGCAAAAATTCCCCATCTCCTCTTGCTTCCTCTGCATCTCCAGTATCATAGCCATCATCATCCCTTGTCCTTTTCGTGTTTCCTTCAACGCCTTGAGCATCTCCAGTTGCACGGCATTTGTCCGCTTTTGGCTTGCATCCTCGCCTTGCCTTCGCGCGCCTGTCTGCTTGACATTCGTTGGTTGTTAATCAGCCATGTATGGTGATGTTGAACTTCCTTCCAAAGCGTCTTCAAGGATGGTTTGATCGAGATCTAGATTCACGCCTTGGAAAGCTTGATTTGCTTGCCTTGGAACTTGATCCGGTGAAGTAATGCTCGTTGTCGGTGAAACTCTTCCTTTAGTTCTCCCACTTCGAGTTGTGGGCCTTCACGAATTCTACACCTCCCCAGTAGAGTCGCCAATTTAATGTGGGCAAGGAAATTGTGCCTTGCTAGGGTTAGGATTTTGTGTCGGCTGAGGAGGAGAGCACGAAGAGCACGAAATTGATTGATTGATTGAAGAGGGGAGAACAACAGGTGAGCGATTACTCCAATGACACGTGGCAGAACTCCTAGAATCCGGAAACCTTGTTAGGGTAGCAGGGATTCCAAGAGCCTTCTTGAGTGCTTCTGGTTCAGAGATGAATGTCTGAGTCCTTCAATCTTCCAAGAGTCCAAGTCCAAGTCCTGCGTCTGAAGAGAGGTCCCCCTCCCAATGGAATGGAAGGGGTATTAATAGGGTTTTCTAGAAAGTGGTCATGTGCTAGACACATGCCCTTAGGAAAATTCTAGAGATACCCTTTAATCACCAGAGTAATGTCCAGTTCGTCATGTCCTTCTAGCCACCAATCCAATCTCTCAATCAATTCCCAAAACGAGCCGCCTCCATGAGCCTTCTGCCTCGGAACACGTGGAGGCTTCTCTCGGGTGTAGCATATTTATTTCTGGCTTTTCCGTCTTCATTTAATTAGGTCATTCGAACCCTATTTTGTACATTTAACGAGGTCGTTGAATCCTAATTGTTAATTCAATTAGGGCATGTGAACCCTAATTTTCACTTGGGCCCACATTTTCCAAAAAAAATCCTAAATCAGTTATTGACTGTACTTATATATAGGTATTATTGAAATTTTCATAATGATGTTTGGGTGTGAATATTGTTGCACTATATACGACATTGTATAATAATTTTAAAATATACAATTTGTGTTTGTAGTTTGTATTTTGACTACTCAAATTGGATAGTATAAACCCGAATTTGGGAGCGTCACAAAAAATATTTCATAACGTTTGTAGGTGACTCAAAATTGAGTGCACGAGAAGGATACAAGACTGAATAGCTAAGTCTGTCAAGTTCTCATGAATTCTTTAAATTCTTTGTATATAATGCGTACCTTGCATTCTTCCAATTGCATTCTTTGTATACAATTCTCAAGTTTTTGATTTTCAGTAGGTACATAAGTGATGCATGCAGGTGCTTTAAAATGCCAAGAGGCTGGTTGAGATCTAATATCACAAAGACTCGATCGAAGGCTACTCAAAGTGTTAAACATAGTTCATGTTATTGACATTGAATGGAATCAAAAGAAAGAAAGCATTGCATTGCATAAATACTACTGGTGGAGAGGAAATTAAATGATGTTGTTTAAGTTTTTGATCCAGGGGGAATATATAATTTTGCTAACTATGGTTGAAGAATGCAAGGATTCTCTTAGTTCACGTCTTAAGGATAAGATGGTTTCCAAAGAGCGTGGAATTCATGTAGAAAATGAGGTATCATTTCAAGCATGTAACAAGCAAATGCAAAATATTAATTATTGCATTTAGAGCATGACTGCGCGCGATGGAGTGTTATTGAAAGATAGCAGCTGATAATGGCCGTTCCATCAATCAGTGTCTTGACGTTGGTTCGCCAGCCGGAAGTCAGGGTCAAGGAGAGGCGGTTCAGACCTAAGGGCAGTAAGAAAGAGCTTCTTTTGCTGTTATATATATTAATACTGTGTTGCATGTAGTATGTTTCTATATAATAATGCATGTATATGTATTTTGGTGTGGTTTTCTATGTAATAGGGTGTTTTGTGTCAAGGGCAGTTTGGGTAGACTCAGTGGCAGAACCAGAACGCTTTTAGAGAGGGGTCAAAATATGTCAGTAAAAAAAAATTATTTATTGACGCTCGAAATACTTCTTTCGGTTGTACGACTAAGAGTAGACAACTGTATCCTGCGAGTCTGCATAGTTTGAAAACGTCTCAAAATTTGTTCGTTTTCAATTGTTGAAAAAATATTCTTCTCAATATAAACTGCCAGACTGTCATTCATCCACTCGTATTCCATTTTATTATGCAAGTCAGTCTTGACAATTTTCATCGCAGAGAATACTCTTTCAACAATAGCAGTCGCAACGGGTAAAATCAAAGCCAACTAGATCAATCGATATACAAATGTAAAAGTCATATTTCTTCTTGTTTCAATCAGCTTCTTAATTAGCAAGACTTCCCAAACCCAAATCTTCGATCCCAAAAAATTGATTATCGTATCGCATATCATAAATGTAATTTTCAAGTTGATCCCAAAGTATCATGCAATCAATCAATGAGAAGTCTTCTAGATAAAATACAGTGTAAGACAGATGTTATGTGTAACATGGAATATTATTAGGCTCATCACCTAATGATACTCTAGGGTAAGAGTTCGCAGTCTTTGTGATTGTTGAACAAGTGATGGAATCATTAACGCACTGTTAAAATACAGTGTGGATTTGATGAAATCATAACTTGGGGATGTTATAAGCCTGATCACCTAATAATATCCTGTGATGATTTCGCAATATTTGTGATTGCTAAACATAGTAAAGAGTTCGCAATCTTTGTGAATATTGCTGAATATAATAAAAAGTTCGCAGTATTTGAAATTGTTGAACGTTATGGAAAGAGGTCTTGGTCTCTACGACAACCCAGTTATTTCTCTAAAAATACTGAAATCCAAAGCTAAATATTTTGTGATGTTACTATTGTTGATTCTAAGATTCTTTTTAATTCATCAAATTTTTTACAGTTATCTATGATGTTAATTCAATAGCTGAAATTTATACTCGTGCTTATGTTCTAAAATCTTTTAAACTTGTTGAGCAAATTTTTTATTCACCCTTGCATTCTATTTAATTTTTTTTAGATAAGACAGAAGAATCGAAAAGATCCAGAGTTAATGATAAAGATAAGAGAATAATAAAGTCTGAGTATATATAATATTGATGTAGCAGATTAACTATGTTATATTAATTTTTGTAATGTTGTAAAATACGTTATGATATAATCAAGTATTAAATTGTGTAAAAAGTAGAGAGATAGAAAAGTGTAATTTAATTTGCGTAAAAAAAAATTGTACGAGCTTAGTGTATATTATAGGCATGTGTTGGGAATGTTAGGTTAAGACTTGAGAAGAATGAATGAATGTATTTATTACTTTTGATGAGACGGGTATTGAATGTATAAAGAATTTATGTTTTAATATTAAGCACGAGGTGTGATGGATGTATGTGGATCAAGATGCACAAATCAGCTATAGATAGTACATGGATTTGGGGCATCACAATTTTTGACGGAAATTACCGTCAGAATAGGCTATTTTCAACGGAATATTCTGTTGTAAATAATTTTTTTTTTTGTAGTGTATTTTCGGGTACCAATAAAAGTTTAAAAGAATTGTCAACTATTAAAATTTTGACGAAAATTCATATATTTATCAAATGATAAAAAAATATCAGATTACTTTCATTTTTAAAATAGTTACGTTATTCTGTATGATAATTTAGTTTACTGATATTGATTTTAATTATATTATCCACAATTATAAAAATATAATGTATTAGATAAAATTAGAAGAAATGTGTAATGGAGGGATTAAAGTCCCTTTTACACGATACAATATCGCTTGCAAGGCCAGGCTAATACTGCCACAGACTCATGCAAGAACCTTCATTTAACTAGCTATTACATTACCATTATAATAAGAAAATAGTATGATTATTAATTTTATTTTTTTCATTTTTTCTATGCATACCAGGTTACATAAATTACATATACTCTTTAAAATTCCACCTTATAAACAGCTGTTAGGCTGAACCGAACTAGAAGATTTTCCTCCAGCATTAGCACATGATGCTTCCGCTGGTTTATTATTGTATGTGAGCTTTACATCATCCAACTCTATCCCACTGCATGGATAATTCTTACTGCAATCCAATTTCACACCAACTTTTGTCGCTGATGTTCCATGAATATCTTGATATGTCACCCCACTAATCTTTATTCCCGAAACCTATACGATTAAAATCAAAATAATTATAAATGCGTACTTGCAGACTTTTCCTTATTTTAAAGAAAATATTAAAACGATTGATATTGTCAAAATAAAAATGATGCTTATTAATTTTTCAAGTTTACCTGATTTGGGCAATTTCCTCCGTTGGGGCAGTAATTTTGGTCAATTATGACAGGGTTTTGAACGTTGGCCATGACTAGATGCTCGAAAAGAATATCCTTAACAAATCCATTACTAGGCCTAGCCCATGTCTTAATCCTCACACCATTTTCAGTACCGGTAAATGTAACCGACTTAACCGTCACGTTTTGGACCCCGGGTTCTTGCAATTCCCAGCCTAGACTTCCAATGCTGCAAAAAATAATCACATGCAACTTATTATTACATATTAAATAGATAGCATATCTAATTATATTGTATATTATTAGTAGTATTTATTTAAATTTGTTACCTGATCCCGTGGCCGGGGCCGCAGGCGACGCCTTCGATCCACAAATTGGAGTTGCCGGGGCCTATTGAGACACAATCATCGCCGGTGGCAATGCGGGAGTTTAAGATAGTTACACCGGAAGATGATTTCACGTGAATTCCGTCGGTGTTGGGGCTGCTGCCGGAGGCCGAGATCTTCATAGCTTGCAGATTCACATTGTGGCAGCCGTCGATTACAATGTGGAACATCTGACTGTTTACTGAAGCTAATCCATTGATGGTGATTTTGTTGGAGTTGTAGAACGCCAGTGTCTGTAACACAAGAAATCAAAAGAAACATATAATTTTTCGGTAAACTAAGTTTAAATGTGCTTTTTCACTATTATACTATATATGTTCTTTAATATAGGTCGTTTTAGAGAGAAAAAAAATTCTCTTAATATTTGTCGTTTGAGAATTTTGAGTAAGCATTAATTATTTAGTTTCTAATATTATCTCAAGTATTAAATATAATTTTGGTTCTCTCACTATTTTTTGTCCAATAAATAGCACTCTCTTTTTCTAATACAAGGACAGTATAGCACTCTCATTTCCTTAATACTAGCTTGTACACACCCTCTAAAACGACTTATATTAAGAGACGGAGGGAGTACTAAACATCCAAAAATGTAACACTTTTCGTAAATATTTTTCTGTAAAGGATTTCAAATTCATGACAATTTTAAAAGGTTTTAAAGCCATATATATATGTAAAAATTATAATAGGAATTTTCCGGCAGGAAAAGAAGTTGAAAATGTGCCAAATGTATATAGCCTTCTATAAAGAAAACAAAAAAAAAGTAATTAAGATGTATGTAAAATTGGTGGCATAAACTGTTAGTAACTGTCAACCCACTTTCACACGCTGCTTAATTTATCCGACATTCACTGTCAAAATCTAACCGATCAGGTTGTGTTTGGCTACCAAGAAATCAGAGGGGTAAGAGAGACCGAAATAAGGAAAATTCTCACACAAAATATAAGTTTTTTTTTTTGCCATTTTTTTATAAAAACTAAATTGCTTTTCTCAATGCATACCGTTGCTCCTTGAGGGCAACTCTTGCCGGAAGCTTTGCAAGCCCATAAACCTGTCCCTTGGCCGTCTAGGGTTCCGCCATAGACGGAAACACCACTAACCCTCTCGAACTTAATCCAATTCCCGGAGTGTCCCAACACTTGGTAATCCGACGGGGCCAGGAGGGTCCCATCGATCCGAATAGTAATGGCAGTGTTCTTGCATTGTTCCCCGTAAAAGTACGCATTACGGAGCAAGAACCTTCCTGGCGGCACGTAGATGGTGGCCGGGTTACTTGAGGCACAAGCCGCCGCCCATGCACTAAGGAAGGGTTTTGATGAGTCTGTTTTCCCGCCGGATTGGGCTCCGAAATTAAGGACATTATAGGTATTTGTAGCTGCTGATGAGGAGTAGAAGCAGAGGAAGAGAAGTAGGAGAGAGAGAAAATTCATTATGTTTGCCATTTTGAGGGATGGAGAGAGTTTGTGTGGGAGTTAAGATGGTGGGGAGTTGAAGTGGTTTAAGAAGTATTTATAGGCTTTTAAAGTTATGTTTGGGTGAAATTAAGAAAGTAAAATAATGGGAATTTGGTTGAGTGTTTCATCTTTTTGGACTTTGATTATCGTATTAATCTTTGTCACTATTATATGGAACCAAACAAAAACTGTTTTGGTAGTATCTCAATTTCTCACTCATACGTTCGTGGCTGGTTTAGGTGGGAAAAATTGGAATGTTAGGTGGCAAACATACTCCCCCCCCCCCCCCCCCCCCCCCTTCCCTCGTCCCCCCATTTTAGGCTCCACTTTTTATGGGTAATTACTGTTTTTTAATTGATTTACGTGAAGCTCTTTGCATGTTGCTTTAAGCACAAGATTAATTATCAACTCGATATTGCGGCAAAATAATTTTTGTTGCAATTAGATATATAAATTAATTTATATGCATGTATCTTTACAAATTATGTTATTATGAACTCACTTGTGTATTTTGAACAATAAAAAAATTAAAAGAGTATAATAAGGCGTGTCCAAATCTTCTGCTGAAAATATCATCTACTATCCTCCTTTGCATATTGTTGTAAATTGTTATTTATTTTCATACTTAATGTTAATTTTGAAACTATTACAGTATTTATTTTAAAAAAATCGTAGATGAGACAGAAAATACAGCGCCGACGGGGATTTCATTTCGGAAAAAACTAGGATGTTTTTCTCGTGTACTTGATCTAATTTCAATACCTTCTCATGTGTAGTTGAAATCTAAAAGCTCGTGGATACCCGTGAATTGAGCCTCTTACATTGGGCTGCTGTGAAAAAAATTCTAAGCCTCATAATTCCTATGGTGGTTAATTAGGTTGAATTCCATCGCAAAAAAAAGGTGCTTACAGCAGTTAAATTAGTTGGATACTGTTAAGGTTTGAATAATGGAGTAATCACCTTTCCGTTGGAGTTAATTTTCGGGACTAACTAATTAGCAATTGACTTAATTGAGAATATATGGCCTTATCCATTAAGTCATTAGTCAAGAATTGAGCACACACGCTTATCCCTTACTTTACGTTTGAATTGAAAGAATGGAACGGAGGGTGAAATGATTCATTCTGTTTTAATTAGAATGAGTTATATTTCATACTCTCCCACCTCCAAGAAATAAAATTCATAAATTTGAGAGGAATAAGATTGGTTCAATTATTCCAATCGCAACCAAACATAATTTTTTTCATTCCATAAGGATGAGTTATTTCATTCTCACCTTCATTACTCTAATCCAAACGTAGCATTAGTGATTGATTTTTGAAAAATATTATTTTAGTAATAAAAAAAATTCATTAGAATAGTTTCTAGAGTTTTGTTTGTTTGGAGGTGTGGTAACTAATTAAGTAAACCTTAACATGAGATCAATTTAAAAAATTGAATGGAAAAAACTAAAGTCATTAAGTTTAAAAGAAATCTTTTTCTCTGGCACTTTGGAGATGGGGAGTGCTGACACAATGACAATTTTTTTTCTAATCACAACTATAGAAATTAGTGCAGAGATTATCTCTGCTAGTTAATATAGCTGCCTTGTAATTATGTTAGAGATTGCTCCTAGAATCATGGAGATCTTGTTTGTATTTTGCTGACCACATCAAAATCTTTTAAAACTGCCAAAGTTGTTTTTTTTTATTAAAACTTATTTTGCAGATAAAAAATAATAATAAGTTAAGGAAGATTATTAATTCATTAAAACATGAAAGATCATGTAGATAGTTTGTTGCTCTTGTTGGCTGTTGATAAGGAAATTAATTCATTAAGTGATGTATTAAAAATAGAGTCAAATACATTAACACCCCTATAGATAATTATAATAACACTAATCACTCCTCTAATTTTTTAAATAACAGTCAGTACTCTTCTAGTCTTAATATGTAACATTCACTACTCCTAGTGTGGTTGATCAACTAATATTCAAAAATATTTTTAATATAATTTCTAATATACCCTTCAAGTTATAATGTTTAATGTAACACCCCAGTCCCACATCCAAAGATATGGGAAAAATTTGTCTGTATATAAGGAAATAAGTTACTACCAATAGTACTTTCATTCATGACTTTTGGGTGAGCCTGTGGTGGACTAAGATGGCCCAAGAAGATACTATTGAGTCAGTAGTTTAATGTCTTATTTTGATGGATTTGATTCGATTCAGACTTGAGATTTGACCCGGGTTGTTTCATTTAATATATCCACTAAATATAAATTTGTATGTTATAATTTGTACTTAACTTGATCTAATTAATTAAATTATAAATTTGTGCAATAAAATACATAAATATCAAAAAAATAATAGATATTTATTTCATCAAGAAATAAAGTCATAAACTTTTTGCTAATTAAATTTCTTAAAGATTAAAATTTATGTAATATAAATTTAAATATATTTTTTGTAATTAAAAGGTAAAATTTTAATTTTAATAAGCATAAAAGTACAAAATAACATAAAAAAAATATAATTATTTTTCCCAAATATTAAAATTTACATAAAATATACTTATTATTACATAGCGAATCTTATTATTCATATAAAAAAGTATTAAATTATATTAATTATTTTTCTCAAATATTAAACTAAACATAAGTCATACTTAAGTATAATTATTTACAATAAAAATGATAAATGTTATTACTCAAAAAAAGATAAAATATATTTAAAAAATATTTTAATAAGATAAAGGTAGTAATAAATATTATTATATTTTCTTTTATTCAATATTGTATAAAAACAACACCAACTGTATACTAAAAAATGTAATTAAAATCATAAACATCCCAAATTTTGACATATACTCAAGAAAATTTAACATATAAAAATCATAATATACGAAACTAAGAATTCAAATAATAATTTTTGTTGTTATACACCAAAAACTAAACTATCAACATACTCAATCACTTTAATTAGAAAACCTCCATTAATAATTTAATTTAAAATTATTAATATTTGTATCACTTATCCAAAAATATATGTTAATTAAATTATATATTTGAATGAGATAGTCTTAATTACAGATAAAACTATAATTAAAATGTATTGTATTAAAAAAGGATAGTTAAACAAAAAAAAATTATATATATATATATATATATATCTATAGATATATATATATTATTTAGGAATTAAAATTTGATAACATACAAGAGTAAATATATAATTTTATTTATTTAGTCGACCCTAAAAATTTGCAGGGGTACTAATTGTTACTTAAAAAATTAGAGGGAATGTGAGTATTATTATGGTTATCTAAAGGGGAGGTCACTGTATTTTACTCATTAAAAATATAAATAACTAGTAACGGACAGGGTGTTGAGGGATCCCTCAAATAAGGGATGGGTGAACAACCGTTGGATCTGTTTGTGGTGGGCCAGGAGTGTGAAAAACGGTTAAAAAATGTAAAACAATCTCAACCACATAAACCCACCACAAACAGATCCAACGATTGTTGATCCATCCCTCAAATAACATTATTTGAGGGATCCCTCAACTGAAGGGGACTATATATATATATATATATATATATATATATAATGGACATATTGAATGGGCATCAATTTGTATTTGGATATTATTATTTTTTTACTTTGTTGTAGATTTTATTAATAATATTTTGTAATAATATTTATTTTATTATTACTAAAATTTTGTAATAATATTTATGTCAACCAACTTGTCTCATTATTACAAAATTACAAAAATAATATTATTTAATATTAATAATAATATTAACTAACTAATAATTTTGTAATAATATTTAATTTAAAAGTTTAAGATAATAATTTTGTAATAATATTTATTTTAAAAGTGGGACAAAAAAATATTAGCTAGTTAATATTATTTTTAATATTAATATTAGTTAGTTAATATTATTAATAATAATAAAATTATTTAGTAATATAAATTGGACAAACAAAATGGGACAATGTAAAGTCAGCACGGTAAACCGCTATTATGAGTAGCGGTCAACTTTTCTTCTTCTTTTTTTAGTAAGCCGCTCCTTGGAGTAGCGGTTCTTCTTCTTTTTTGTTCTTTTTTTTTAAATCTCAGTCATTCATTAACTTGATCAACGGAGAAGATATTGGTTGTCGAATAATATCCATGGCAACCGGTTGCCATGGATGCATCCCCTATATATATATATCATGGAGGAAATAGTAAATTAAGACTTGCATGCAACCCAAGAACCGCCCAAAACAAGCAACGTGCATTCATATACGTATTATATACATACACATATAAGCTTCAACTTTGCGTATCAATTCAGGTATAAATTGTTGGCAAAAATCCCCCATGCTGCTCTGCTCCCTCTTAGACCGTGTTTCATGTTTTTTTTTTTCTCTTTTGCTCTTATAAGTTTAGTTAATAGTATTATTTTATCTTTTTTATACTAATTTTTATTTATCTTTCTATTTAGTCCTTTAAATTTTATAAAAATTTTATTTTACCCCACATAATTTATACATGTAACGTATGTGTCACCGGGATATATGCTAGTATATAATAAACTCTTCAACTAGTCTCCGGCGCGAATTTCTTTCACATTTTTTGAGTTCGGTATCTTCTATCTTATCCACCGTCTCATGACCTCATCAAATCTTATGTCTCATGCATGTTGTGTATTATTAGCGAAGTGTAATGTAGTTATTAATTTACAATTAATTTTTAAATGTATAAGACGTACTTGGTTGTCATCAATACAAAATCCATGAGATGAAATAGTAGATGAGACGACAGAAAACCTAAATTCCATTTCATCGCCTTAACTAGCGCAGCACATTGAATCAAAGATGAGCAACTCTTCTTTCCATTCAGTAGACTTTTGACTTCATCTTTTGCTTGCATGCACACAGAATCATGGAATTTTAGGCCAAGAGATCGATATCTCTGAATATAATCTTTTTTATTATTATTGTTGTTATAATTATTCATGAAGATTCCGTGAAACGGATCAAATTAAACAGTAAAAATATATGGACACATGGTTTAAAATCAATTGAAATTCATTGAGATTTAAGTAAATATATAGTAATTAATTAAGTGCATCCACATGCTAATCCTTATGTTTCAAGCTACTCCTTAATCACCTCGCAAACTAGTGATAATTAGTCAAAATTTATTGACTATACATGTACAAGCACTATTTTAAAACCCCGTCCAAACTGGTATATACATATATATGATGTCATATCTAATTACCAAAGCACAATTGATTTTGAATTTTCCGCTCATCCTAATAAACGATCAGGACCGTCCAAAGTTTAGGATAAATCTCACCGTCCATTATATCCTTTTTAACTTCAAATGAAAAAAAATTACTCTCTCTTACTCTCAGATCTTCCTCCGTTCTTTCTCCTCCCGAGCTCGCCCTCTGCCTCTTCAATTTTCTAGCGCCGGCAATCTCTCCTCCCCTTCCCCTTTGTACGTAGTGCCGGAGGCACGGGTAATACATATATATGACGCCAACGGTTCAACCACTAGTTGAACTAATGACCCACACATCCACCCAATAATTTTTTCAGTTCAATGAACGATTCATATGTGAAAACATTGTATACAACCATAGGAATATATGGCGACGATCATCCAACTATGTTAGGTACCATTGACTTTTTAAATAGACTTTTGTTGTGATTTTTCAATAGAAGCACGTTATTCAAATGCATGAACTTGGTAAGACATGCAGTGCTTGCAGCTGATAAGGCAGCACTTTAACTATACTACTACTGTGTCAATATCTGTAAATAAAATTATTTCATATTAAATTTTTGCTTCGGTGGTCATGTTTTCAAAATTATTAAATTTATAATTATAAATTATAAATAATAGTAAAAATCCTATTGCTGAATTCCAAAAGCTACACAGATGAAAGTGTGGAAAAGTATGCTTTAAGGGGAAATAATATGTTCCAAATGCTAAAGCAGTATGATAGGGCTTTATTACATAAATATTTTGAGGATCTATGTGTTGGTGGAGAGCGTAAACACTTTTTCAATATAGAATTGCAGCTATTTTTACCAAGGTGCTGAACTATATGCTACAGGAATCAAATTATATTGCTTTATGTTATTTGGCAATTATCTAGTGACATGATGTTGAAACAGTTTTGTGCTTGATTATAGACTTTTATGTTGGCAACAAATTAAGTTTCAAAAGGTTATCTGCCGCAACTTATTATGTATGTGCCGCCATCACCTGTTTTTAATATATATAGTTCTCATTGAACATTTTGTGAACTGCAAAAATTGTTAGAATCAAAAATTTTATCTCACAACATGCATACTTGGGTGGTGGTACCAGATTATCATGATTTCATCATAAAATTCATTAGACTGAACAAGGAACCTTTATTTTTATTTTTATTTTTTTTTTGTTAATTTTCACACACACCACACTCATGAAACCATAAAGCAAGAGTTACCGCCATACGGCACAGGGCCGGCCCTGGGCATAGGACCAAGAGACATAGGCCTAGAGCCCCAAAAATGTAGGGGCCCCAAATTTTTTTTTTTAATATGTATATAAAGAAAAAAAAAAGTGATATCTGTCAAATTGAAAAGAGAAAAACACACGAAAAAATTTCTTCTTCTCCGGCTGCATATGATCATCGCACAGACGCACACACATCTATCATCTCTTCTTCATCCAGTCCAATTCTCAGAATAATTTTGTTTTACTAGGTAAATAATTTCTCCATTCTTTCTTACTTTTAATATTTTTATTCCATAAGATTGGTTCTTGCTCAGTTGCTCCAATTGAAATTGTATACAGTAAAACCCTAATATAGAAACTTTGCAACTTTCATAGTTCATCATACAACATACACAATAAATTGAAACTTTGAAACTTTTAATATTGAAATTGTATACAGTAAATTGAAATTGTATACAGTAAATTGTATGTGGATTTTCTGAAAGTTTGGGAATATGGAAGAATGGTTATTATAGTTTGCAACTTTGCAACTTTGCATAATTGGTAAAACCCTAATTACCTGCTATGAAAAAATCTACATAGTTCTTGAGATTGTCTTATTGAGTTATTAATCTTATTGAGTTATTGTCTTATTGCATAATTGGAGATTGCCATATAATGCCTCCAAATAAAATTAGAATTCAACCATCAGGGGCTCAAAAGAAAAAACAGAGGCAACAAAGAGATGCACTAGTTCTTTTTTTATTAAGTGATATTGAAAATTGTAATCCTTTTTTTATCATTTGTTGCTCTTGAAGAAATGACCTTTTTTTTAATGTAAGGAGCCCCAAATTTGATCTTCACCTATAACCTTGAAAATGTCAGGGCCGGCCCTGGTACGGCACAAGGATCGGAACCTTTTATTGGCAGCAAGACAATTCTCAAGTTTTTGATTTTCAGTAGGTACATAAGTGATGCATGCAGGTGCTTTAAAATGCCAAGAGGCTGGTTGAGATCTAATATCACAAAGACTCGATCGAAGGCTACTCAAAGTGTTAAACATAGTTCATGTTATTGACATTGAATGGAATCAAAAGAAAGAAAGCATTGCATTGCATAAATACTACTGGTGGAGAGGAAATTAAATGATGTTGTTTAAGTTTTTGAACCAGGGGGAATATATAATTTTGCTAACTATGGTTGAAGAATGCAAGGATTCTCTTAGTTCACGTCTTAAGGATAAGATGGTTTCCAAAGAGCGTGGAATTCATGTAGAAAATGAGGTATCATTTCAAGCATGTAACAAGCAAATGCAAAATATTAATTATTGCATTTAGAGCATGACTGCGCGCGATGGAGTGTTATTGAAAGATAGCAGCTGATAATGGTCGTTCCATCAATCAGTGTCTTGACGTTGGTTCGCCAGCCGGAAGTCAGGGTCAAGGAGAGGCGGTTCAGACCTAAGGGCAGTAAGAAAGAGCTTCTTTTGCTGTTATATATATTAATACTGTGTTGCATGTAGTATGTTTCTATATAATAATGCATGTATATGTATTTTGGTGTGGTTTTCTATGTAATAGGGTGTTTTGTGTCAAGGGCAGTTTGGGTAGACTCAGTGGCAGAACCAGAACGCTTTTAGAGAGGGGTCAAAATATGTCAGTAAAAAAAAATTATTTATTGACGCTCGAAATACTTCTTTCGGTTGTACGACTAAGAGTAGACAACTGTATCCTGCGAGTCTGCATAGTTTGAAAACGTCTCAAAATTTGTTCGTTTTCAATTGTTGAAAAAATATTCTTCTCAATATAAACTGCCAGACTGTCATTCATCCACTCGTATTCCATTTTATTATGCAAGTCAGTCTTGACAATTTTCATCGCAGAGAATACTCTTTCAACAATAGCAGTCGCAACGGGTAAAATCAAAGCCAACTAGATCAATCGATATACAAATGTAAAAGTCATATTTCTTCTTGTTTCAATCAGCTTCTTAATTAGCAAGACTTCCCAAACCCAAATCTTCGATCCCAAAAAATTGATTATCGTATCGCATATCATAAATGTAATTTTCAAGTTGATCCCAAAGTATCATGCAATCAATCAATGAGAAGTCTTCTAGATAAAATACAGTGTAAGACAGATGTTATGTGTAACATGGAATATTATTAGGCTCATCACCTAATGATACTCTAGGGTAAGAGTTCGCAGTCTTTGTGATTGTTGAACAAGTGATGGAATCATTAACGCACTGTTAAAATACAGTGTGGATTTGATGAAATCATAACTTGGGGATGTTATAAGCCTGATCACCTAATAATATCCTGTGATGATTTCGCAATATTTGTGATTGCTAAACATAGTAAAGAGTTCGCAATCTTTGTGAATATTGCTGAATATAATAAAAAGTTCGCAGTATTTGAAATTGTTGAACGTTATGGAAAGAGGTCTTGGTCTCTACGACAACCCAGTTATTTCTCTAAAAATACTGAAATCCAAAGCTAAATATTTTGTGATGTTACTATTGTTGATTCTAAGATTCTTTTTAATTCATCAAATTTTTTACAGTTATCTATGATGTTAATTCAATAGCTGAAATTTATACTCGTGCTTATGTTCTAAAATCTTTTAAACTTGTTGAGCAAATTTTTTATTCACCCTTGCATTCTATTTAATTTTTTTTAGATAAGACAGAAGAATCGAAAAGATCCAGAGTTAATGATAAAGATAAGAGAATAATAAAGTCTGAGTATATATAATATTGATGTAGCAGATTAACTATGTTATATTAATTTTTGTAATGTTGTAAAATACGTTATGATATAATCAAGTATTAAATTGTGTAAAAAGTAGAGAGATAGAAAAGTGTAATTTAATTTGCGTAAAAAAAAATTGTACGAGCTTAGTGTATATTATAGGCATGTGTTGGGAATGTTAGGTTAAGACTTGAGAAGAATGAATGAATGTATTTATTACTTTTGATGAGACGGGTATTGAATGTATAAAGAATTTATGTTTTAATATTAAGCACGAGGTGTGATGGATGTATGTGGATCAAGATGCACAAATCAGCTATAGATAGTACATGGATTTGGGGCATCACAATTTTTGACGGAAATTACCGTCAGAATAGGCTATTTTCAACGGAATATTCTGTTGTAAATAATTTTTTTTTTTGTAGTGTATTTTCGGGTACCAATAAAAGTTTAAAAGAATTGTCAACTATTAAAATTTTGACGAAAATTCATATATTTATCAAATGATAAAAAAATATCAGATTACTTTCATTTTTAAAATAGTTACGTTATTCTGTATGATAATTTAGTTTACTGATATTGATTTTAATTATATTATCCACAATTATAAAAATATAATGTATTAGATAAAATTAGAGGAAATGTGTAATGGAGGGATTAAAGTCCCTTTTACACGATACAATATCGCTTGCAAGGCCAGGCTAATACTGCCACAGACTCATGCAAGAACCTTCATTTAACTAGCTATTACATTACCATTATAATAAGAAAATAGTATGATTATTAATTTTATTTTTTTCATTTTTTCTATGCATACCAGGTTACATAAATTACATATACTCTTTAAAATTCCACCTTATAAACAGCTGTTAGGCTGAACCGAACTAGAAGATTTTCCTCCAGCATTAGCACATGATGCTTCCGCTGGTTTATTATTGTATGTGAGCTTTACATCATCCAACTCTATCCCACTGCATGGATAATTCTTACTGCAATCCAATTTCACACCAACTTTTGTCGCTGATGTTCCATGAATATCTTGATATGTCACCCCACTAATCTTTATTCCCGAAACCTATACGATTAAAATCAAAATAATTATAAATGCGTACTTGCAGACTTTTCCTTATTTTAAAGAAAATATTAAAACGATTGATATTGTCAAAATAAAAATGATGCTTATTAATTTTTCAAGTTTACCTGATTTGGGCAATTTCCTCCGTTGGGGCAGTAATTTTGGTCAATTATGACAGGGTTTTGAACGTTGGCCATGACTAGATGCTCGAAAAGAATATCCTTAACAAATCCATTACTAGGCCTAGCCCATGTCTTAATCCTCACACCATTTTCAGTACCGGTAAATGTAACCGACTTAACCGTCACGTTTTGGACCCCGGGTTCTTGCAATTCCCAGCCTAGACTTCCAATGCTGCAAAAAATAATCACATGCAACTTATTATTACATATTAAATAGATAGCATATCTAATTATATTGTATATTATTAGTAGTATTTATTTAAATTTGTTACCTGATCCCGTGGCCGGGGCCGCAGGCGACGCCTTCGATCCACAAATTGGAGTTGCCGGGGCCTATTGAGACACAATCATCGCCGGTGGCAATGCGGGAGTTTAAGATAGTTACACCGGAAGATGATTTCACGTGAATTCCGTCGGTGTTGGGGCTGCTGCCGGAGGCCGAGATCTTCATAGCTTGCAGATTCACATTGTGGCAGCCGTCGATTACAATGTGGAACATCTGACTGTTTACTGAAGCTAATCCATTGATGGTGATTTTGTTGGAGTTGTAGAACGCCAGTGTCTGTAACACAAGAAATCAAAAGAAACATATAATTTTTCGGTAAACTAAGTTTAAATGTGCTTTTTCACTATTATACTATATATGTTCTTTAATATAGGTCGTTTTAGAGAGAAAAAAAATTCTCTTAATATTTGTCGTTTGAGAATTTTGAGTAAGCATTAATTATTTAGTTTCTAATATTATCTCAAGTATTAAATATAATTTGGTTCTCTCACTATTTTTTGCCCAATAAATAGCACTCTCTTTGTCTAATACAAGGACAGTATAGCACTCTCATTTCCTTAATACTAGTTTGTGCACACCCTCTAAAACGACTTATATTAAGAGACGAAGGGAGTACTAAACATCCAAAAATGTAAAACACTTTTCGTAAATATTTTTCTGTAAAGGATTTCAAATTCATGACAATTTTAAAAGGTTTTAAAGCCATATATATATGTAAAAATTATAATAGGAATTTTCCGGCAGGAAAAGAAGTTGAAAATGTGCCAAATGTATATAGCCTTCTATAAAGAAAACAAAAAAAAAGTAATTAAGATGTATGTAAAATTGGTGGCATAAACTGTTAGTAACTGTCAACCCACTTTCACACGCTGCTTAATTTATCCGACATTCACTGTCAAAATCTAACCGATCAGGTTGTGTTTGGCTACCAAGAAATCAGAGGGGTAAGAGAGACCGAAATAAGGAAAATTCTCACACAAAATATAAGTTTTTTTTTTTGCCATTTTTTTATAAAAACTAAATTGCTTTTCTCAATGCATACCGTTGCTCCTTGAGGGCAACTCTTGCCGGAAGCTTTGCAAGCCCATAAACCTGTCCCTTGGCCGTCTAGGGTTCCGCCATAGACGGAAACACCACTAACCCTCTCGAACTTAATCCAATTCCCGGAGTGTCCCAACACTTGGTAATCCGACGGGGCCAGGAGGGTCCCATCGATCCGAATAGTAATGGCAGTGTTCTTGCATTGTTCCCCGTAAAAGTACGCATTACGGAGCAAGAACCTTCCTGGCGGCACGTAGATGGTGGCCGGGTTACTTGAGGCACAAGCCGCCGCCCATGCACTAAGGAAGGGTTTTGATGAGTCTGTTTTCCCGCCGGATTGGGCTCCGAAATTAAGGACATTATAGGTATTTGTAGCTGCTGATGAGGAGTAGAAGCAGAGGAAGAGAAGTAGGAGAGAGAGAAAATTCATTATGTTTGCCATTTTGAGGGATGGAGAGAGTTTGTGTGGGAGTTAAGATGGTGGGGAGTTGAAGTGGTTTAAGAAGTATTTATAGGCTTTTAAAGTTATGTTTGGGTGAAATTAAGAAAGTAAAATAATGGGAATTTGGTTGAGTGTTTCATCTTTTTGGACTTTGATTATCGTATTAATCTTTGTCACTATTATATGGAACCAAACAAAAACTGTTTTGGTAGTATCTCAATTTCTCACTCATACGTTCGTGGCTGGTTTAGGTGGGAAAAATTGGAATGTTAGGTGGCAAACATACTCCCCCCCCCCCCCCCCCCCCCCCCCCCCCCCCCCTTCCCTCGTCCCCCCATTTTAGGCTCCACTTTTTATGGGTAATTACTGTTTTTTAATTGATTTACGTGAAGCTCTTTGCATGTTGCTTTAAGCACTAGATTAATTATCAACTCGATATTGCGGCAAAATAATTTTTGTTGCAATTAGATATATAATTAATTTATATGCATGTATCTTTACAAATTATGTTATTATGAACTCACTTGTGTATTTTGAACAATAAAAAAAATTAAAAGAGTATAATAAGGCGTGTCCAAATCTTCTGCTGAAAATATCATCTACTATCCTCCTTTGCATATATATTGTTGTAAATTGTTATTTATTTTCATACTTAATGTTAATTTTGAAACTATTACAGTATTTATTTTAAAAAAATCGTAGATGAGACAGAAAATACAGCGCCAACGGGGATTTCATTTCGGAAAAAACTAGGATGTTTTTCTGGTGTACTTGATCTAATTTCAATACCTTCTCATGTGTAGTTGAAATCTAAAAGCTCGTGGATACCCGTGAATTGAGCCTCTTACATTGGGCTGCTGTGAAAAAAATTCTAAGCCTCATAATTCCTATGGTGGTTAATTAGGTTGAATTCCATCGCAAAAAAAGGTGCTTACAGCAGTTAAATTAGTTGGATACTGTTAAGGTTTGAATAATGGAGTAATCACCTTTCCGTTGGAGTTAATTTCCGTGACTAACTAATTAGCAATTGACTTAATTGAGAATATATGGCCTTATCCATTAAGTCATTAGTCAAGAATTGAGCACAGACCCGCTTATCCCTTACTTTACGTTTGAATCGAAAGAATGGAATGGAGGGTGAAATGATTCGTTCTGTTTTAATTGGAATGAGTTATATTTCACATACTCTCCCACCTCCAAAAAATAAAATTCATAAATTTGAAAGGAATAAGATTGGTTCAATTATTCCAATCGCAACCAAACATAATTTTTTTCATTCCATAAGGATGAGTTATTTCATTCTCACCTTCATTACTCTAATCCAAACGTAGCATTAGTGATTGATTTTTGAAAAATATTATTTTAGTAATAAAAAAAATTCATTAGAATAGTTTCTAGAGTTTTGTTTGTTTGGAGGTGTGGTAACTAATTAAGTAAACCTTAACATGAGATCAATTTAAAAAATTGAATGGAAAAAACTAAAGTCATTAAGTTTAAAAGAAATCTTTTTCTCTGGCACTTTGGAGATGGGGAGTGCTGACACAATGACAATTTTTTTTCTAATCACAACTATAGAAATTAGTGCAGAGATTATCTCTGCTAGTTAATATAGCTGCCTTGTAATTATGTTAGAGATTGCTCCTAGAATCATGGAGATCTTGTTTGTATTTTGCTGACCACATCAAAATCTTTTAAAACTGCCAAAGTTGTTTTTTTTTATTAAAACTTATTTTGCAGATAAAAAATAATAATAAGTTAAGGAAGATTATTAATTCATTAAAACATGAAAGATCATGTAGATAGTTTGTTGCTCTTGTTGGCTGTTGATAAGGAAATTAATTCATTAAGTGATGTATTAAAAATAGAGTAAAATACATTAACACCCCTATAGATAATTATAATAACACTAATCACTCCTCTAATTTTTTAAATAACAGTCAGTACTCTTCTAGTCTTAATATGTAACATTCACTACCCCTAGTGTGGTTGATCAACTAATATTCAAAAATATTTTTAATATAATTTCTAATATACCCTTCAAGTTATAATGTTTAATGTAACACCCCAGTCCCACATCCAAAGATATGGGAAAAATTTGTCTGTATATAAGGAAATAAGTTACTACCAATAGTACTTTCATTCATGACTTTTGGGTGAGCCTGTGGTGGACTAAGATGGCCCAAGAAGATACTATTGAGTCAGTAGCTTAATGTCTTATTTTGATGGATTTGATTCGATTCAGACTTGAGATTTGACCCGAGTTGTTTCATTTAATATATCCACTAAATATAAATTTGTATGTTATAATTTGTACTTAACTTGATCTAATTAATTAAATTATAAATTTGTGCAATAAAATACATAAATATCAAAAAAATAATAGATATTTATTTCATCAAGAAAATAAAGTCATAAACTTTTTGCTAATTAAATTTCTTAAAGATTAAAATTTATGTAATATAAATTTAAATATATTTTTTGTAATTAAAAGGTAAAATTTTAATTTTAATAAGCATAAAAGTACAAAATAACATTAAAAAAATATAATTATTTTTCCCAAATATTAAAATTTACATAAAATATACTTATTATTACATAGCGAATCTTATTGTTCATATAAAAAAGTATTAAATTATATTAATTATTTTTCTCAAATATTAAACTAAACATAAGTCATACTTAAGTATAATTATTTACAATAAAAATGATAAATGTTATTACTCAAAAAAAGATAAAATATATTTAAAAAATATTTTAATAAGATAAAGGTAGTAATAAATATTATTATATTTTCTTTTATTCAATATTTTATAAAAACAACACCAACTGTATACTAAAAAATATAATTAAAATCATAAACATCCCAAATTTTGACATATACTCAAGAAAATTTAACATATAAAAATCATAATATACGAAACTAAGAATTCAAATAATAATTTTTGTTGTTATACACCAAAAACTAAACTATCAACATACTCAATCACTTTAATTAGAAAACCTCCATTAATAATTTAATTTAAAATTATTAATATTTGTATCACTTATCCAAAAATATATGTTAATTAAATTATATATTTGAATGAGATAGTCTTAATTACAGATAAAACTATAATTAAAATGTATTGTATTAAAAAAGGATAGTTAAACAAAAAAAAAATTTATATATATATTATTTAGGAATTAAAATTTGATAACATACAAGAGTAAATATATAATTTTATTTATTTAGTCGACCCTAAACATTTGCAGGGGTACTAATTGTTACTTAAAAAATTAGAGGAAATGTGAGTATTATTATGGTTATCTAAAGGGGAGGTCACTGTATTTTACTCATTAAAAATATAAATAACTAGTAACAGACAGGGTGTTGAGGGATCCCTCAAATAAGGGATGGGTCAACAACCGTTGGATCTGTTTGTGGTGGGCCAGGAGTGTGAAAAACGGTTAAAAAATATAAAACAATCTCAACCACATAAACCCACCAACGATTGTTGATCCATCCCTCAAATAACATTATTTGAGGGATCCCTCAACAGAAGGGGACTATATATATATATATATATATATATATATATATAATGGACATATTGAATGGGCATCAATTTGTATTTGGATATTATTATTTTTTTACTTTGTTGTAGATTTTATTAATAATATTTTGTAATAATATTTATTTTATTATTACTAAAATTTTGTAATAATATTTATGTCAACCAACTTGTCTCATTATTACAAAATTACAAAAATAATATTATTTAATATTAATAATAATATTAACTAACTAATAATTTTGTAATAATATTTAATTTAAAAGTTTAAGATAATAATTTTGTAATAATATTTATTTTAAAAGTGGGACAAAAAAATATTAGCTAGTTAATATTATTTTTAATATTAATATTAGTTAGTTAATATTATTAATAATAATAAAATTATTTAGTAATATAAATTGGACAAACAAAATGGGACAATGTAAAGTCAGCACGGTAAACCGCTATTATGAGTAGTGGTCAACTTTTCTTTTCTTTTTTTTAGTAAGCCGCTCCTTGGAGTAGCGGTTCTTCTTTTTTTTTTTTTTTTTTTTTTAAATCTCAGTCATTCATTAACTTGATCAACGGTGGAAATATTGGTTGTCGAATAGTATCCATGGCAACCGGTTGCCATGGATGCATCCCCTATATATATCATGGAGGAAATAGTAAATTAAGACTTGCATGCAACCCAAAACAAGCAACGTGCATTCATATACGTATTATATACATACACATATAAGCTTCAACTTTGCGTATCAATTCAGGTATAAATTGTTGGCAAAAATCCCCCATGCTGCTCTGCTCCCTCTTAGACCGTGTTTCATGTTTTTTTTTCTCTTTTGCTCTTATAAGTTTAGTTAATAGTATTATTTTATCTTTTTTATACTAATTTTTATTTATCTTTCTATTAAGTCCTTCAAATTTTATAAAAATTTTATTTTACCCCACATAATTTATACATGTAACGTATGTGTCACCGGGATATATGCTAGTATATAATAAACTCTTCAACTAGTCTCCGGTGCGAATTTCTTTCACATTTTTTGAGTTCGGTATCTTCTATCTTATCCACCGTCTCATGACCTCATCAAATCGTATGTCTCATGCATGTTGTGTATTATTAGCGAAGTGTAATGTAGTTATTAATTTACAATTAATTTTTAAATGTATAAGACGTACTTGGTTGTCATCAATACAAAATCCATGAGATGAAATAGTAGATGAGACGACAGAAAACCTAAATTCCATTTCATCGCCTTAACTAGCGCAGCACATTGAATCAAAGATGAGCAACTCTTCTTTCCATTCAGTTAGACTTTTGACTTCATCTTTTGCTTGCATGCACACAGAATCATGGAATTTTAGGCCAAGAGATCGATATCTCTGAATATAATCTTTTTTATTATTATTGTTGTTATAATTATTCATGAAGATTCCGTGAAACGGATCAAATTAAACAGTAAAAATATATGGACACATGGTTTAAAATCAATTGAAATTCATTGAGATTTAAGTAAATATATAGTAATTAATTAAGTGCATCCACATGCTAATCCTTATGTTTCAAGCTACTCCTTAATCACCTCGCAAACTAGTGATAATTAGTCAAAATTTATTGACTATACATGTACAAGCACTATTTTCAAACCCCGTCCAAACTGGTATATACATATATATGATGTCATATCTAATTACCAAAGCACAATTGATTTTGAATTTTCCGCTCATCCTAATAAACAATCAGGACCGTCCAAATTTTAGGATAAATCTCACCGTCCATTATATCCTCTTTAACTTCAAAGGAAAAAAAATTACTCTCTCAGATCTTCCTCCGTTCTTTCTCCTCCCGAGCTCGCCCTCTGCCTCTTCAATTTTCTAGCGCCGGCAATCTCTCCTCCCCTTCCCCTTTGTACGTAGTGCCGGAGGCACGGGTAGTACATATATATGACGTCAACGGTTCAACCACTAGTTGAACTAATGACCCACACATCCACCCAATAATTTTTTCAGTTCAATGAACGATTCATATGTGAAAACATTGTATACAACCATAGGAATATATGGCGAAGATCATCCAACTATGTTAGGTACCATTGACTTTTTAAATAGACTTTTGTTGTGATTTTTCAATAGAAGCACGTTATTCAAATGCATGAACTTGGTAAGACATGCAGTGCTTGCAGCTGATAAGGCAGCACTTTAACTATACTACTACTGTGTCAATATCTGTAAATAAAATTATTTCATATTAAATTTTTGCTTCGGTGGTCATGTTTTCAAAATTATTAAATTTATAATTATAAATTATAAATAATAGTAAAAATCCTATTGCTGAATTCCAAAAGCTACACAGATGAAAGTGTGGAAAAGTATGCTTTAAGGGGAAATAATATGTTCCAAATGCTAAAGCAGTATGATAGGGCTTTATTACATAAATATTTTGAGGATCTATGTGTTGGTGGAGAGCGTAAACACTTTTTCAATATAGAATTGCAGCTATTTTTACCAAGGTGCTGAACTATATGCTACAGGAATCAAATTATATTGCTTTATGTTATTTGGCAATTATCTAGTGACATGATGTTGAAACAGTTTTGTGCTTGATTATAGACTTTTATGTTGGCAACAAATTAAGTTTCAAAAGGTTATCTGCCGCAACTTATTATGTATGTGCCGCCATCACCTGTTTTTAATATATATAGTTCTCATTGAACATTTTGTGAACTGCAAAAATTGTTAGAATCAAAAATTTTATCTCACAACATGCATACTTGGGTGGTGGTACCAGATTATCATGATTTCATCATAAAATTCATTAGACTGAACAAGGAACCTTTATATTTATTTTTATTTTTTTTTGTTAATTTTCACACACATCACACTCATGAAACCATAAAGCAAGAGTTACCGCCATACGGCACAGGGCCGGCCCTGGGCATAGGACCAAGAGACATAGGCCTAGAGCCCCAAAAATGTAGGGGCCCCAAATTTTTTTTTTTAATATGTATATAAAGAAAAAAAAAGTGATATATGTCAAATTGAAAAGAGAAAAACACACGAAAAAATTTCTTCTTCTCCGGCTGCATATGATCATCGCACAGACGCACACACATCTATCATCTCTTCTTCATCCAGTCCAATTCTCAGAATAATTTTGTTTTACTAGGTAAATAATTTCTCCATTCTTTCTTACTTTTAATATTTTTATTCCATAAGATTGGTTCTTGCTCAGTTGCTCCAATTGAAATTGTATACAGTAAAACCCTAATATAGAAACTTTGCAACTTTCATAGTTCATCATACAACATACACAATAAATTGAAACTTTGAAACTTTTAATATTGAAATTGTATACAGTAAATTGAAATTGTATACAGTAAATTGTATGTGGATTTTCTGAAAGTTTGGGAATATGGAAGAATGGTTATTATAGTTTGCAACTTTGCATAATTGGTAAAACCCTAATTACCTGCTATGAAAAAATCTACATGGTTCTTGAGATTGTCTTATTGAGTTATTAATCTTATTGAGTTATTGTCTTATTGCATAATTGGAGATTGCCATATAATGCCTCCAAATAAAATTAGAATTCAACCATCAGGGGCTCAAAAGAAAAAACAGAGGCAACAAAGAGATGCACTAGTTTTTTTTTATTAAGTGATATTGAAAATTGTAATCCTTTTTTTATCATCTGTTGCTCTTGAAGAAATGACCTTTTTTTTAATGTAAGGAGCCCCAAATTTGATCTTCACCTATAACCTTGAAAATGTCAGGACCGGCCCTGGTACGGCACAAGGATCGGAACCTTTTATTGGCAGCAAGACAATTCTCAAGTTTTTGATTTTCAGTAGGTACACAAGTGATGCATGCAGGTGCTTTAAAATGCCAAGAGGCTGGTTGAGATCTAATATCACAAAGACTCGATCGAAGGCTACTCAAAGTGTTAAACATAGTTCATGTTATTGACATTGAATGGAATCAAAAGAAAGAAAGCATTGCATTGCATAAATACTACTGGTGGAGAGGAAATTAAATGATGTTGTTTAAGTTTTTAACTTGTATTTTTGATCCAGGGGGAATATATAATTTTGCTAACTATGGTTGAAGAATGCAAGGATTCTCTTAGTTCACGTCTTAAGGATAAGATGGTTTCCAAAGAGCGTGGAATTCATGTAGAAAATGAGGTATCATTTCAAGCATGTAACAAGCAAATGCAAAATATTAATTATTGCATTTAGAGCATGACTGCGCGCGATGGAGTGTTATTGAAAGATAGCAGCTGATAATGGCCGTTCCATCAATCAGTGTCTTGACGTTGGTTCGCCAGCCAGAAGTCAGGGTCAAGGAGAGGCGGTTCAGACCTAAGGGCAGTAAGAAAGAGCTTCTTTTGCTGTTATATATATTAATATTGTGTTGCATGTAGTATGTTTCTATATAATAATGCATGTATATGTATTTTGGTGTGGTTTTCTATGTAATAGGGTGTTTTGTGTCAAGGGCAGTTTGGGTAGACTCAGTGGCAGAACCAGAACGCTTTTAGAGAGGGGTCAAAATATGTCAGTAAAAAAAATGTATTTATTGACGCTTGAAATACTTCTTTCGGTTGTACGACTAAGAGTAGACAACTGTATCCTGCGAGTCTGCATAGTTTGAAAACGTCTCAAAATTTGTTCATTTTCAATTGTTGAAAAAATATTCTTCTCAATATAAACTACCAGACTGTCATTCATCCACTCGTATTCCATTTTATTATGCAAGTCAGTCTTGACAATTTTCATCGCAGAGAATACTCTTTCAACAATAGCAGTCGCAACGGGTAAAATCAAAGCCAACTAGATCAATCGATATACAAATGTAAAAGTCATATTTCTTCTTGTTTCAATCAGCTTCTTAATTAGCAAGACTTCCCAAACCCAAATCTTCAATCCCAAAAAATTGATTATCGTATCGCATATCAAAATGTAATTTTCAAGTTGATCCCAAAGTATCATGCGATCAATCAATGAGAAGTCTTCTAGATAAAGCTCAACAAGACGGAGTAACTTATTTTTGTCAAATTTCGAATCCTTTGGATCAAGGCATGATATGCATAAAAGTAACTCTGTGCTTGCTTCTGAAAAACGATTGTTCATCTCTTGAACAATTGAATCAACAACCTACATTGTAATAATGAAAAATCAACAAAAAAAGATAAATTCTTGGATAGGAATAATGAAAAAAAAATTATAGAGATTATACCTGACAAAAAATCTAAACACGATAATGATGAAAATTAGTAATAATTTGTCCATTGCGCCTGCTACGACCGCGGGATCTCATGTTGTCTTCCATATTAATTATTGGGATCATGTTCTTCTCGCAAAAATTATTGACTTCCTTCAAAAAAAATCTCCCATTCCGCCTCCCTAAAATCTTGTAGTCAAGCTTGCATTACCCCAATCAATCTCACAGCATGTACAATGTTTTGATCTTTTTGTTGTAAGGCAAGTGACAAATCATTTGTGATTCCCAATAAATATTTCATCAAATGCATCACAAATACAAATTCATAATTGTCCATCTTATCAATCAAACTTATGGCTATACCGCTATTATCATAAGAAGCACCATCATCATGCACATTTTCAAGCACTTGTAATACGGAAGTCCACATAGACATAAGACGGATTATTGTAATGTAATGTGACCCCCAATGAGTATCTGTTGGTCGTCCTAAACTGATTTCTTGATTTTTTTTTCCTTGACCACTAATTATCTCTCCTTTTTCCAAACAATCTACGATCATATCATGTTCAAATTGTCTAAGTTTATCTTTCCTTTTACATGATGATCCAGCCACATTCACAATCATAGTAACATATTGAAAAAAATCACTCACAATACGGCTGCTCTTGGCAACAGCAACAACAACTAATTGGAGTTGGTGAGAAAAAAATGAACATACCTTGCATATAGATTTTCTTTTAAAATAAGAGCCTTCAATCCATTGAACTCGCCTCGCATAAAGCCCCATCATATCATTGACCTCTCAATCTCGATAATGACAATTTATGTTTTGCAAACAATTCATCAATAGCATTCTTTAAAGAAATAGACGAAGTGTCAGGCACATGTACCACACCAAGAAACCTTTCAATCACATCTCCATGGTTGTTTACATATCTCAAAACAACACCCATTTGCTCCTTTATTGAAACATCTCGAGACTCATCAACCATAATAGAAAAGATGTTGTTCCCAATATCATTGATGATGGCAAGTGCAGTTTCCACAGCACAAGCACTTGCTAGTTCTTTTTGAATTTTTGGAGAAGTCATTTGATTGTTTCTAGGAGCATTCTCATTAACTACATTGCCTACCTCTTCATTTCGTAGGTTGTACCACTCAAAAAAAGTCAAGGAAATTTCCCTTATTTGATGAAGTCGATGACTCATCATGTCCACGAAAAGGCAAACTTTGCTTCAAAAGAAGGCATGTGACATCCAAAGTCGCCGTTAAACGGGTGCGATAAGCAACCTCCATCTCTTGCCCTTGTGCTAGTAGTATATGTGACACACTCTGCCTTTGATTTTGAAAACCTTGAAGTTGTATTCTAGCATCATTATGAGCACTATTCGAAGCACCCACATGTTCTTGAAATTTTTCCATTGCCTTTTTCCAGTTGCTGAACCCTTTTTTGTAAAAGCATCATCTACTCTATTTGAATTGCTAAATAGATAGCAGCAAAAGCAAAAGGCCGCATCCTTTGAAATGCTATACTCCAACCACTCAAAATTTTTAAAAGTGGGCCGAAAGCTTCTCTTCACATTAAAAAAGTATTTTCGGGGATAATTATGGGCAATTTGTTGACATGGACCTCTAGTCAAATACTCTCTTCGAACTTGATCTCTAATCACAATATCAAAGTCTTCAATTGATTTATGTAACCCCGGATCACTAACAATATCATTCGGATTGAACTCCACACGTGAATTTTTTATACCACCACTTGCTTCGGAACTTGGTAATTGATTATTAGAAGAATCAATAGTTCTTAGTCGTTTAATCAAGTATTTATCCATAATCTAGAATAAATAAAAACATCAATTGCTAATCAATAAATATACCATCATTATATCATCAATATACCATCAGTATATTGTATACCATAAATATACCATTTCTCAAATTTATATTCAAATTTATTTTGCCCAATTATAGTATTTCACAATAATTTCATCAATTTAAACATTTCATAATAATTTCATCAATTCAAACATTTCATTATAATTTCATCAACTAACATAATTCAATAATTTTAATTATTTCACAAATAATATATCATAAATATACAATATCAAATTATCAATTCAAATATTCAATGATAATAATACATAATCTTTAATTCATGGCACAACAAACTCTAAATCGCTAATTTAAATATTTAATGGCAAAATTAAGCACAAAATTCCTTATTTGTAGTTGTAGACACATACAGAGATTAACATAATAACATATATGAAAAAGAAACACACAAGGGCTGAAGGGGTGACCTGGAGACTTGAGAGAGAAAGGGAGAAGCAAAGGCAGAAGGAAGAGAGAGAGAAAGAGAGAGAGAAAGAGAGAGAGAGAGAGAACGAGCGACTGAGCGAGCTGCGGCTGAACAGGGGGCTGTCGACAGAGGCTGAGAGGTGGAATGGAAAAAAAGGGGCTGTTGCGAATTGGGATTATGAAGAAGAAAAGAAAAGGTCAAAATGGCTTTTTTTTTTAAAAACTTACTAAATGAAACGACGTCGTTTCATTCAATGTTTTAAAAATCAAACCGGACCGGCGGTCGGACTTGTAATAACCAAATCGGTCCGGCTTCCGGTCCAATTTAGACCAGTGAATCGATTTTGGTCAAAACTCAGGTTGGCCCGTTGACCACCGGTCCAACCGGTGGTCTAACCGGTAAACCCGATTAATATATTGAACCAATTGACCCGATTTTTAATTATTCTTTTTTTACCAAATAAAAATTAATATTAAAATTCACCACTTTTATTAATATTGTAACTCATCTTTATTATGTTTTAATTCATGAAAAATGAGATTTTTAAAAATTTTATTAATTACTAGTAATATATATTTTTATATATTAATGACGTCACTGAGTCAATAACGGTTCGGCCACTGGTTAGACCAGTGATCCATCCACCCGGTACCTTTTTCAGTTCGATGAACGGTCCGGTTCTGAGAACCTTGGTTTCATTTAGTAAGTTAAAAAAAAATTAAACCCAACTGCAACTCATCAATAATAGCAGGCGTGAGGCCGGCTGAGGCTGCATATGAATGGCAGGGTCATGAACGGTGCCGGAATATGAGGGTCATATAACCCCCCTGTTCCGCCTCTGGGTAGACTGCCTCTAAAATCGAATATGATCAAGTGATATTATTATATCTAAGAATAATGTTTTGTACATGTTTTTTTTATTGGTAAGAGTTGAAAATTTTGGAAAAAGTTGGGATCGAGTTATTTAATTAGTACCAAGAATAAAAGAAAAGTGTGACATAGTATATGTTAAAATATTCACTTCATAAATTTAGATTACATCATTTGACAAAAAAAAATAAAGCCTTATTCTATCGAGAAGCCTTATATTATGAATACCAATGTGAGCTTGTCATATGAGGGCATATTAAATATTTGTGTTAGAGTTTATGCCCTAAAGGCCAATTCTTTGATGTAATTGCTTAACATTTTTGATATTATATTTAATTGAATAAATGAATTATTTTATTATGGTTTTATTTACTGCGTTATATAAATGTTAGCATAATAAAAGTCCTTAGAATAGTGATACAAATTATATGGCTTCAAGTATGTGACTTGAACAAAAGATCATATAATTAGTATTAGTATTATTATTCTTAAATGTCCCTAGTCGAGTGTCATTGTTAATGGGACAACAATGATACATTGAGACTAGTATGTGGATTGACTGATGGCCAAATCTCATTGGTCATAAATATATGAGATATTGAGTCAATGCATAGACATATTAGAGAACAATGTACTGGACAAACCCACCATGAGAATTCTACGTGGAGCACTATACAAAGTGTCATAAGCAATTCTCATAGTGACAATGATGTAATGATCCTCCGACCTGAAATCATTATATTACTACACGATAATTTATGTACTTTGATATCATCAAAGGTCACCTTTAATAGGGTGGACAATAAAGGTAATTATTGGGTACATCATGAATCGTGTGAGGAATATGAGTGATCTAGATGGAATTTAATCCTCCTATATATTAGGGGTGATATCCATAGGCCTCTTGATTGAGTAGGACTATGAAATGCATGATCATGCTCAAATAGTTATTTGTTTCATATAGTCTACTCATTGATCAAGAAAACTCAAATTAAATTATGAAGAGTATGACATATTCCATGACTCGAGTTTAATCTAGGATGTCAAGGTTAAAAGGATTAAATTACATTGAAACATTGGTCATGAAAAGGTTGCATCGAATCACCGATCTTATTATTATTTGGGTAGCAGTGATGCATTACTAGATGACGCTCACTGTTTATAATTTTATAATATGATTTTAAAATTATTACCAACATAATAATAACCTATAGGGTCACACACTTAGAACGTAATTAAAAGAGAATTAATTTAAATTGTAAGGATTTAAATATGTCAATATGATTGATAGTATTTAAATTACGAATTTAAATTAATAGGATAATTTGTATATATATGTATATTAATTAAGTAAGACTTAATTAAGATATAATATATATAAATTCGGATTTTATTTTTTTAATTAGATTATGTTTTGGTTAATTCCTTTAACTGCTATATATATGATATATCAGCTATTTTAGGGTATTCAATATAAACAAAACCCTAGCTGCTCTTAGAGAGAGACTAGAGAGAAAAGTTCCGAAATCCAGATCTTAGCGGCTAGTACCGCAGTTCTCTTTGCTGCAGATCGTGTGACGGTTCGCGGGGCGTTCGTGTGGATACCGTAGAGACGCAGTTCCTTTGGATTGCGTTGAAGATTCGAAGCTGTTCCAGAATTTCCATCGTCTCCATTCAAGCTTGGATAATCGGTAAAAATAAATCTAAACCTCTTAATTAATATGTTTTCGCATGGATCCTGTTTCAGGGTTTTGGAAAATTTTAATTTTCGCTGCGTTTATGTGCTGAAATCCCTACAATTTGGTAGTATGGGTATTAATGTGTGGTTGATATAGACTTGGACCTCCCATCTTGGATAGCTAACTTTTCAGAAGGAAATAGAGTTTGAGTCTCTCCAACAGAAAGAGGGTTTTTTGTTTAGGTTTAAGACACTGGTTGGGTTTCTTTTGCACTACCTAGGGTTTCTTCAATCAAACAAGCCTTGAAATCATCATGTGGGCTCTTTGTTGAGCTTCTAATCCACTCAAGTAAATCCCCCTTTCTCTTTTTGAATATTATATTATCTGTACAGCGATAAATGCAGACATAACCAAAATCCGGCTTATGCTCTGCTTGAGTTGCATTATGCTCATAAAAGTTGATTATTCATATGGAAATAAAGCTATGAATCAATGCTACTAATCTTTTCTTATACAAATAGATTTCGGAGGAAGTTCGTTTTCGGTAGTAGTCGTCTAATTTGGTTTGACAACGTTTTAATTGCCAAAATGACAAAATTTTAGTTTAAAAATTATTGGAATGGCAATAATGTGATGTTAAACAAAATAGAGTAATAATGTTTCTCCTTCCCCCCACGTTTTGTCGTCTTGTACCGAAGCAAGTTGCGAATATCACACTGCACCTTAACTTTGTCCTCCCCGCAGTATAACATGCAATCCTGCTCACAAGCATCGATCTTCTCATACCCGATATTCAACCCCTTAACCATCTTCTTCACATCATAATAATTCGCGAGCAGAGTATTATTTCTATGTAAGAACTTGCTGATAATAGCAAGCAAATCATTGAATCCTCTCTCACTGCCGTCATGCTCATTCTTGAAGTGTAAGAGCTTCGTCACTGCAGATAGCCTGGTGTGCTTGTCATTTCCAGGATACAATGGGAATCACCCCCGATTCAGATAGCATCTTGTAGAAGGCAGCAACTGAATCATTTGGCTTTTGTTGAGAACTGCTTGACTCATGCTCGTTTTCAGCCCAGTCAATATTAGTAGAGCCATACGCATCAACCTACATCTACACGACATCATAGTTATCTGATTGTGAATCCCCGTGAACTGGTTGGTCTACAGTACTGTATGTCAATTCTCTAAACTCAGTTGATTCCCCGTGATGAATCCATACCGAATACCTATTCACAAACCCACATGAATATAAGTCAAATTTAACTTCGTTGTTAGTCTTCCAGATCATGTTTTTACACTTGAGACACGTGCATATATCTCATCTTTCCGTTTGGATCATCAGCATGTTCTATTGCTTTGTTCATAAAATTTCACACTCCATCACGGTATGCATCAACTAATCTTCGATCTCCCATCAATCCATATCTTACGGTACATCCCACTCCGGTCAACTGACATCTTTAATTGAAAAAAATACTCAATTAGAACAAGAATATTCATGAATGTGGTCCATGTATGAATTTAATTTTCCTAAAATATATATATATCTCCACTCTTCAAGAGTTAGGCTTCTATCCCATTCCTGGATGCGTCTCCTCACTAGTGCCAATCTTAAGCACGTTTCTTCTATTTTAAGAAAATATCAGCAGCACCTTCTCATGGTCTCCAAGTACACAAAATAGACCAAGATAACTTAGTCTAAGTATGCACTCGGAGAACAGGTAGAGACACCAACTAAAAAATCCTCAAAAGTTTATTATATTATATTATTTCCAATGATTTGAATTAATTTAATATACTGTAATTTAATTTAATTTCTTTTAATTTAATTCAATTTAATTTAAATAAATACATTAATTTATTTTATTTCATACTATTTTTTTATTTGAATTATATTATATTATAATATTTATCTTAATTTAATTTATTTATATAATTGATTTATGTAAATTAATTAATTTCATTTTATTTTATTTTATGTATTTTGTCTTATATTATATTATATTAAGTAATTTATTTATTTTTTAAATTAATTTATTTTATTTATATGTTATTATATTTAATATAATTTAACTAATTGGTTTATGGTAAGTAATTTATTTTCTTTTATTGTTTTTATTTTATTTTATTCATTTTGTCTTATATTATATTATATTAAGCAATTTATTTTGTCAAATTAATTTATTTTATTTATATCTTATAATATTTAATTTAATTAGTTTATTTTTTTTATTTTTATATTATATTATTAATTTAATTTAGTTAAATTAAATTAAATTATTTTTATTTTATTTTATTTTTTAATTTATATAATATCATTTAATTGAATTAATTATATTAAATTAAATTAATATATTTTTTTATTTATATCTTATTATATTAAATTAAGTTAAATTTATTATAATTTATTTTTATTTATTTATTTTGTACTATATTATATTATATAATATTATTTTTTATTTAGCTGTGCAAAACTAAGTTAATTCTATTTAATTAATTTCATAAAACTTTCTTAGTAGGTAAGAAACTAAGTAAATGCTACTTAGTTCATTTCATTTTATTTTAATAGTTAAGTATTAATTTATTTATTACTTTTTATAACTCTCACAGAAATTCCGTTTAAAATAAGTCTACACCCAATTCTAAATACACATTACTGCAATCCATAAGCCTACAATTGATGACAATAATATAAGTATAATAGTAGTAGAATCCATAAGGCAATAAATGCAATAAAAAGGCAAGTACCAAATTTTTGAACTAAATAAACTTATTGAACCAAATCAGATTATAAGGCAAGAACCAAATCACTCTGATTGGTCTACCAAATTAGATATTCAAACAAAATCAAAGCAATGAATCCCTAATTCAAAGACAAATCCAAATCACAATTTCAGACCCAATCCCAAATTCAACCCAATTTCAGCAAATTCGGAACAAATTTCAATAAATATAATTAACTACTTTAAAACAATTTGCACATTCCAATCATCCCAATTTTAGACCTGAATCAAGTCTTAAACGAAAATACTAATTAGACCAATATTTTCAAAACAATATTCAATCTAGATACACAAATTACTTGAACTTACCTTGAATAGTAGGTTTAAAATAACCTAATGAACTGAGATAAGCCACAGATGCGATTTTTGGTGGGGAGGCCAAGGAAGTGCATGGGCTGCCGTCGCAATGTATGGAGGTGGTGGTAGGAATGTGGGCGGAGTGAGATGAGAGTGAGAGTGTCTGCAGCAATGAGAGAGACACTGACGTGAGGCGGCTGGAGAAAATGATTTGATTAGGTTTTATAACATATTTTCGACGAAACTTCCATCATAAATAATTTCCTCGGAATTACCTAATCCTCGACGAACATTCCGTCGACAATATCCACAATTTCATCGAGATTAGGCTTCGCACTGGCAGGGAACTTGGCGTCAAAAATGGGCTTCTGTTTCCGACGGAATTCCGTTAAGAAAGGATTCAGGTCCACCGATTTATATTTGACGGATAATTCGACGGAAATTAAGTTATTATCGACGGAATGTAGTCCGTCAACTATAATTTCATCGGAATTAGCCTATTTTCTTGTAGTGTCCGGTCTCTTTTCCATAGGGATGACAATTTCTTGGGGAGAGCACAAAAATATATTCTACCATGGACGCGCACGTCCAAAACTAAGCACAACATTTTTATCTTGCTTGTTTTAATTTTGCTGCAGAAGCTAGGAACCCACGTTAGTTACAAAAAAAGAAAGGATAAAAGAAGACTCTACCATCCGGGTGCATTATGAGTTAAGATCTGTTATCATTTTTCCCTTTATAGTCTCATCGTATGTATTGTTGTTAGGTAATATTTATCTATTTAATATGTCAACTATAAAACAACAATATATGACGTTGGATATTTAGATGAGATGGAGGAGGTTACAGAAGATTTAGATTTTGCATTTACTCATAATTTGATTCCAAATACTACCAATATGCATCCGCAAACTTACTATATGTTTCAATATATTCTTTCATTTTTAGCTCATCATATATATTATATCTTGTGTCTTTCTTCTTTGGTGAAAAATACAGGAATGAAGCGCATCTAATTCAAGCAATTGTTGAGATGGTTCTTCTTGAAGTAAAACCCTCATACTTGAATGCAGTGGCGGAACCAAAACGTTTTGATAGGGGGTCAAAATAAATCAGTAAAAAAAAATTATTTATTGACGCTTGAAGTGCTTCTTTCGGTTGTACGACTGAGAGGAGGCAACTGTATCATGCGAGTCTGCATAGTTTGAAAACGTCTCAAAATTTGTTCATTTTCAATTGTTGAAAAAATATTCTTCTCAATATAAACTACCAAACTGTCATTCATCCACTCGTCTCACATTTTATTACGCAAGTTAGTAATCGATTATTAGAAGAATCAACAGTTCTTGATCGCTTAATCAAGTATTTATCCATAATCTAAAATAAATAAAAACATAAATTGCTAATCAAGAGGCCCTAAATATCTAAACATATCAATACTTCAAAATAAATATTTACAGAAATAATTGTTATGATGGACATCATTCTAAACGACAAAAATAAATAAAACAAATACTGAAATACATAAAAAGAAAGAAAAAGTCAGATTTTACTTTCTCTTGGGATATTGTGCAAATATTTAAATTTATTGGGAAAAATCTCCCAAATTTATCTCGTTCACTATAACATTCACAAGATATATTCAGAACACAACACGATTTATACATTATATCATATCAGAAAGCAATTTACGAGAAGGGAGAACAATGAATTTAAGAAATTAGGTTATCATATATGAAGAAATTGGGTTTACTCCACAATTAACATGCATAAAATATAATCTATGTAACTATGTTTAGAGATTGAGAAATTACCTTAGCCGGCGGCAACTTGAGAGTGAGAGGCGCAACAGGCGCTGAGGGGCGAGGGCTGAGGCGGTTAGCGGAAGGAAAACAAAAAGGGTTTCATGTAAGTTTTAAAAAAAAACAAAAACCTAATTGTTGGCTGTTGTAGCGGCAAAAGAAGAAGAAGTAGGCGGCAGGCGGCAGCGGGCGCCGGGCAGCATCAGGCCATCAGGGTTATATGCAGGGTACTTTATGGGGAGTCGCCGAAATACTAGGGTCAGTTGCCCCCTCCTAGTGGTGCACAAAAGACCCGAGGCCTGCGACCTGGCCTTGGTCCGGCCTGGGCCCGGCCTGGTCAAAGTCTAGCCTGGTCAAGGCCTGGCCCGATCAGGCCAGGCCTGGAAGGCTTGAAAAGGCCGGTATTTTTAGGCAAAAATCTTGCCTGACCTGGCCTGCAAAAAAGTCTGGCCTGGTCTGACTGGGCCTGGCCTGGCCTGGACTGAGGCCTTACATGATTTTTTACCCAATTAATTATTTATAATTTTTGAACTTTAAATTTATAATTATTCATCAATAAATAATAAATTTTAACTTGTTCATTATTGTAATTTATAAATTATAATATATTAGTTTTAATTAATACATCAATAAAGTTTAAAATTTTAATTATTCATTATTGATTTCTTGCAAGTACATTTAATTAATAGATTAGCTAGTTTATTTAATATTAATAAGTTAGTTGATTAAATTTTAATATTAATATATGAGTTAGTTGATTAATATTAATAAGTTAGTTGATTAAATTTTAATATTAATATACTACTTAGTTTATTTAATATTCATAAGTTAGTTAATATTGCATAGCATGTTAATTGCATTTAACATGCTAATATGTTAATATGTTAATATGCATATTTATTTAATATGTTAATAGCATGTTTATTGCATATTTATTGCATATTAAATATTTAATATGCATATTAAATATTTAATATTTAATATTTAATATTAATATTAAATATTGCATATTGCATATTAATATTTATATGTTAAAGTTAATATTGCATATTTTAATATTTAATATGCATATTAAATATTAAATATTTAATATGTTATTTATTTATTTAATATTCATGTTTATTGCATATTAATATGTTTATTTCATATTTATTTAATATTGCATATTTATTTATTTAATATGTTAATATGCATATTAATATGTTTATTTAGTTAATATGCATATTTATTTAATATGTTAATTGCATGTTAATTGCATTTAAGTTAGTTCATAGTTAGTATATAACTAGTTAGTATATTTAATATTAATAATAAGTTAGTTACTTAGTTGATAGTAAACAACTATACATAGTTGATAGTTAATATTAATAATAAGTTAGTTACTTAGTTGTTAGTTACTTTAATGAAACTAACTTTATATTCAAAAAATAAAAGTGTAATCTACAGTATTTTCTACGAAATACATAGTAAACAACTATACATATTTGAGTTAGTTTATTAATATTAATAAGTTAGTTGATTAAATTTTAATATTAATATACTACTTAGTTTATTTAATATTCATAAGTTAGTTAATATTGAATAGCATATTATTAATATAACAGGTACATAATATTAATATTATTAATAGTTATTAATAATATAACATTAATAATAGTTATTATTAATGTTATTAATATAAGTTAGTTAGTTTATTCATAATATTAATATTATTAAGTTAGTTAGTTATTAATATTATAGTATATTATTATAGTTAGTTAGTTATTATTAAGTTAGTTTATTTAAGTTAGTTATTAAGTTATTAAGTTTCAAAAAAAAATTTATTAAGTAGTACTACAGGCCTACAGCCGCCAGCAGGAGCAGCCGCCAGGCGGCCAGCCCCCAGCCCCAGACCCTTCCCCAGACCGGACCACCCCCAAACAAAGCCCACATGCAATTATTATTTTTTTTAAATTATGAACCAGATCAGCCTGGGCCTGACCCAAGGCCTGGCCTGGCCTGGCCTACAGGCCTCATCAGGCCCTGGTTTGGTGGTCAAGGCCTGGCCTGGCCTGGCCTGGTCAACAGCCAAAGCCTGGGCCAGGCCGGCCTGTTGTGCACCACTACCCCCCCCCCCCCCCCCCCCCCCCCGCCCCTGGTTCCGCCTATGCTTGAATGTTTGAGGAGCACCCCAGTTGGAATATATTATCGTGCTATGCATACAAAATCATTACTTAGCCGACAGATGATGTCCGCGTCATTGGGATCTATGGGATGGGTGGAGTGGGTAAAACAACCATTGCCAACGCTATCTATAATCTTATTTTTCATCTCTTTGAACGTAGGTCCTTTGTTGCTAATGTCAGAGAAGTTTCAAAACAAATTAACGGTATAGTTCGCTTACAAGGGCTGCTTCTTTCAGAAATCCTGAAAAACAAAGTTAAGGTTGCCAATGTTGATGAAGGAATCAATTTAATAATGGAAAGGATTATGCTGAAAACACAGTTACGTTTATTTAAAGTTCAATGGTATATAAGGGATCCGGTTAAGGTGAAGTTGTCATATCACATATCATTAGTAAATTCTATAGTTTTTTATTGCATTGGTTATAGCAAATGTTGTATTTGTGGTGGCCACAAACATGGTGCAATAATTAAAATTACAACTTTTGCTATAATCAATGCAGCAAAAAGTTATAGAACTTATCAATGGTATGTGTGGTGTGACAACTTCAGAACCATAATCGGATCTGTATATAAGGCTTACGACACCTCTTTCTCTCTCTCTCACCGGCTTACGATTTGCAATTTGAGCTCACTTCAATGTTTAATCCTGAGAATTTGGGAACTACCTGACTGTTTAAATGAGCTTTTGGCGGATGGAACATCAATTAAGAGGTTACCTGATTCCATTGGATTTTTACTGCACCTAAAAGTACTCTCTCTAAAGGGATTGTAAGAGAGACAGGAGTAAACACTTGGCTTTCAAGATTCTCTTTGTCATCACAAATAAAATACCCAATATTTCTTCCACTACTGATCTCTCCAAATTTGTGTTCCTTGAGAAGATTGGATCTGCAATATTGTAATCTTTCTGACGGAGATGCTTCATGATGAACTTGGGAAATTGTCCTCAGTGAAAGAGTTGAATCTAGGCGGAAATAATTTTTGTTGCCTACCTCATAATAGCTTTAATCAACTATACAAGCTGAGAGAGCTATCATTTTCTGGCTGCAAATCTCTTGAATCACTACCAGAACTTCCTTCTAATCTAAAGAAGCTAAATGCAAGAGATTGTTCATCAATCATATATTAACCAAATCTATCCAAGTTGTGCAAGTTGGAAAAGTTGGTTCTTACAAATTGCAGTATGCTGCCTGAGGTTCAGGGCTTGAAGTATCTCTTTTACTTAATAGCAATTAACATGGCAGGCTGCACAAGTATGATAACTAATTTTGATGAAAGATTCTTCCAGGTTGTTTTCTGATCTCTCTCTCTATATATATATATATGTGTGTGTGTGTGCGCGCGCGCGCGACTAAAACGCAAAACTCTTGCTTGTGTTTGTGTCTAATGTGTTTTTGTCCATGAGATTGACTAATTTACAAATCTCTCCCTCAAAGTACAATTATTAATGCCTGATTGTACTTTTATGTTGCATTTGAATTGAATGAATCAAGGTCGAAATGAAATGAAATAAAAAAACTGTAATTGATCACTCATTTCGGCGGATAAACCATTCTGAATGAATAGAAATTCATTCCACTCCCTTGATTTTCATTCCATTGGGGAGGTGGCGAAATGGAATCAAATCCAATGAAATGAATGAACGTGACAATTATATTATCCTATCACACCACCTACCTCCATCACCAATCAAACATTAATTTATGTCTCCATTCCATCATTCAATTCAAATGCATCATTAAGCTTACCATTTATTCAATATACCTTACTTATCCCCTTTTAGCAACGGACTAGACGACGGTTTGGTATATCGCTATATATACAACCGTCATCTATATGTTGTCCGTTATTAAAAATTAAGACGACGGTTGTATATATAGCGATGAACCAAACTGTCGCCCGGTCCGTCGCTAAAAGGGGTAAGCAAGTATGTTGAATAAAGGATAAACTTAAAATCCGGACTATATATATATATATATATCAGTCTCAAAATCTCTCATAGTTTATAATTCTCATGTAACAGGAACGCTGTAATCGCGAGATCCCATTTAGCATTGTCCTTCCAATCAAGGAAATTCCGGATTGGTTCAGTCATCAAAGCAAGGGGTCTTCATGCTCGTTTGATGTGCCGTATGTGTGGCTACCTATAAAGGCTATACTAAAGATGACCCTTTGGGTTGTTTATTCAAACTACGGCAGCTCTGCTATTGAACATCCTATTTTGGCAGTGATAAAGAATAAAACAAATAATACTATGTGGACACATAATGGATTCTTGCCAGAGACCCTGGAAATAAATTCATGGGTGAGCTACACAGCAGAATCACACACAATTAAGGCTGGGGATCGAATTGAGTTTCAGGTCATAGAGACAAACGAGAAAGTCGTGGTTGAAGCTGTTGGATTAAATATGGACTGCTATTCTGAGTAAACATCAGAGCCAGCGTCTTTGAATTGAGTTTAGATCTCAAGTCTGGTTTTTAGTTTTTTTTGTGTATACATATATACATATATGTGTGTGTGAGAGAGAAAGAGAGTACTTGTACACCCTATTTAGGGCTGTAAAATGAGTAAACAGTTCGTGTTCGATTTGTGCTCGTTCGATTAAAAGTTCGATTCGAACTCGACTCGAAATATAAATGATTCAAATATGAGCAAATTTTAAAGTTCGATATTACTCAAACCTCCTCAAATTATAATTTTCTATAGATACTCGGATCATATTCGTTCGAAAAGTTCAAACTGTTTGCGCGATTCGAGATCGTGCTCGACTCGGTAGCTAAAAGAGCTTCAATCAAACTTTATTTTATACTCATAAATTTTGTAAACTAAATCTGAACAAATCAATATTCGACTCGATTCATTTACACCCTTAACCTATTGTTGGTACCTAATATAGTTTTCTAATCACAATTTTGTTCCTAAATAGTTGATTACAATAATAGTAATATTGTTTAGGCTGATAGGAGCCAAAACCCTTTCCGGAGCTTGGTGTAATTAGGCTATGTTTCTCATAGTGATATTTTATTCCCTTGAATGCTAGTGATATTTTCAAATTTTACTTTTGGTTTCACTAATGTTGATTTACTTTTTTTCTCATTCATAATTTTCCAAGGTAAAAATCAAAGTCGTAATATATTAAGATATTTCGGAACATCCGCAACAAAAGTTACTGTGAAATTTAATTGTAGTTAGAAAAATTCATGCAGTAGAATAAGAAAAATGTTTAAAGCCCATTGGGCTCGCCATTGTAACTTGATGCATTGTTGGAGAGAAGAAAAGTAGTGTGTGGATATTTCGGCCAAGAGAGTGGTTGGTAGGGGTCAATTATATGTATATACGGTCCGGATCTTAAGTTTATTCTTTATCAAACATACTTTATTTTCTCTGCTTTAGCGACGGACCGGACAATGGTTTGGTCCGACGCTATATATACAACCGTCGTCTTAGCTTTTAGCGACGGATAACATACAGACGACGGTTGTATATATAGCGACGGACCAAACCGTCGCCCTGTCTGTCGCTAAAGAGGGGTAAGCAAGGTATGTTGGATAAAAGATAGACTTAAGATCCGGACCGCATATATGTATTTCATTATCCGGCCTCCGGATGGCTTAAGAAATTTCGTGAATAAAGATGTAATAGATGTAACTACTATTAAACTGTGTTCATAATTTTGGGGGTTAAAGTCTTATTTGTCCAAAAAATCACATAAGAATATTTGTATGGATGGTAATATAAAATAGTTAATTGTTCAAAATATTCAAGTTCAGTTCAACATGAAGAAATAATATACTACTCTCTCGGTTCCCAAAAGGATGACAAAAGAACAATTTTCACACAAAATAAAGTAGTCAAAAAAATAGGAGAGAATATAAATTTTCTTCCCAATCTATCCTTGGGTTTTGGGTTTATGGAGAGAGAAAAATAATATGAACCACTCACTCAAGGATGAATTAGGCTGTGTTTGTTTACATCTGAGAGTCTCTTAATAGATGTGCCTCGGCCAGGCTAAATTTGTTTGGTAATTTTTTTTTGTCTCTTAATGGGTAAGACATAAATATAATTCTAAACCATTTACACTCTGTTTCTGAGTTTTGGACGGAAAAGAAAAGAATAGAAAACTTAAATTAGAACAGAAAAGAAAAGAATAGAAAACTAAAAGTTTTCCTCTGTTTTGGACGGAAAAGAAAAGAATAAAAAACTTAAATTAGAACAGGAAAAATAATAATAGAAAACTAGAAATTTTTATTTGTGTTGTTTCTGAGTTTTTAATAAAAAAAATAGAAAATTTAAATTTTTTCTTTAAATTTATAAATTAAATTAATAAATTAATTAAATTTATAAATTTAAATTTATAAAGAAGTTCGCCTAAAATTAATTTAAAATTATGTAAATGATAATATACATATATATATATATACATGAGTGTATAGATATGAATATGAGAGAGGAAAAGAGGGCAAATGGATTAAGGTTCGGTAGCGAACTGCAGATTTGTAGTTCTTGTTTTCAATTTTCTTGGACTGCAGATTTGCAGTTCTTGTTTTTAATTTTCTTCTTTCCTTTTCCTTGTTCTTCTTCCTCTTCTTCCTCTTCCTGTTTGCCCTCTCTATCTTATCCATTCCTGTATAATTTGAATTTGATTTATTTTACCGTTCAAATGAAGCAAGACAATTTGTATAAGTTTCTGTATAACAAGTTCTTAGGGTTAAAATGATAAAATATTATTATTTAGATATTTTAGAAAATTAACTATCAAATAATATTTCTTCATTCAGATATAATTTTAAACAAATATTTTATATTATTCAGATGTCTAAACTGTTTAGATCTTAATATTCAATTTTATCAAACACAATCTTAGTCTATGTACAAATTTATGTAATTAATTTGTTTACTTTCATCATAATTTTGAGAGCAATTTTTTTTATTATCATTTAGTCATCTTTTTGAAGGGAGTATTGAAAAGATATACATAAAAGAGTTTTTAATTTGAGTTCGATTTCAACCATGTACGTTAAGAAACATGTATATTAAAATTTTGTTTGCGAGAATTCATTTATGAATACCATTTACTCTAAAAATACCTTCTCAAACGTTAGTTAGATCACTCGTGATACATTATTTCAAAGAGTAATGCTACAGACACAAACTATTCTATAAATATTTTATAAACTGCTGATGTAGCATATTCTACCTCAGCATAATGATCAACAAATTATTTCAATATAGTCTTTGACCTTATATAAAAAACTGAGGTGGAGTATATACCACATCAACAGTTTGTAAAATATTTGTAGAATAGTTTGTGTCTGTAGTATTATTCTATTTCAAATACAAAGCGTCTCTTTCCACAAATTAATAAATTAGATTGAATTTTTCGTAGACAGTAACAAGTTAATATGTAAAAATAGGACAATCTTTTTGTACAAATTAGTGAATTAGACCAAATTCATTTGTACATGAGTTGTGAGTTAATATGCGAAAATAATAATGGTGGAGGACAATTAAAAATTAACCATTTTATCACATGTTAAATGTCTAAAGAAAAAAATAAATAATACTGCTATCACATAATTTTGGATCACATAATGCTCACACATACACACATGTATACTATGAGTCCTGCGTAATATGCAGGATCCATAAATATGCATGTATTTGTATGTGAACTTTATGTGACCTAAATTATGTGATAGTAGCGTTGCTCAAAAAAGATTGTGCCCAAACTTTAAAATATTCTTTGGCGGGCGGGATCTTCTAGTAACCCGACCATGTGGCCGGCCGTAAAATATACTCCTTTTCCATTTCTCCACACAAGTTCACACCACCACACAGTCGCATGTCCCACCAGAAAGATTATCCAAACAGCACTTTCCCACAACAAACACAAATGATTTATTTTAAAATTTATAAGTTAACATACATATAAGTTGAGATTTATAAGTAAATTCTGTATTAATTTAACTTATAAGTCAGAAGTTAAGTTAGAATAAGTTATAAAATTGTTCAGCTCATAATGAATTACAAATTAAAATAAATGTAAAGATTATTAAAAAGAACATTAATAAAAAAAAGAGCAAAATAGATATTATGTTTGGTCAAACTAACTTATTTTAAAATAACTTATAAGTTATTTTTAAATAAGTTATAAATAATTATTTTATTTTATTTTTACTTAAAACTTAACCTATAAATTAAAAAAATAAGTGGTTGTCAAAAACAATTATATGTTCATTTGACCAACTTATAGATCCGCCCCAACGTCATATCGCCCATTTTGGCTATATAAATTAACCCCCAAACTCCAAAGAAGAATCAAAACAACTCTAAATATCGATCCATTTCTCATAAGTTCTACTACTATAGTAGCTGATTTCAGAGAGACTAAAATGGGGGAAATCAAGAACAAACAGATACTTTTCAAAGATTATGTAAAGGGTTTCCCAAAAGAGACGGATTTTTCTACAAAAATTGGAACTTTAAGTAGTCTCAAGGTACCAGATGGTTCAAATGGGGTTTTGGTGAAGAATCTGTATTTGTCTTGTGATCCTTATATGAGGCCTCGTATGACCAAGACTGAAGGCAGCTATGCTGAGTCTTTTACTCCTGGTCAGGTAATTTTTTTTGAAGAAATTTTTTTCAATTATTTTTGTGGGGTGGACAAATTTACCTGGATTTAGGAGATAAATCCACCCATTTCTTTTGTAAATTAGTTGAATTTTTTTTGCCGTAAATATATTTGTTCAATCCAATTCTAATCGACCTGATTCACAAGCTTTACAAAATCTAGAATCGCCGCCTCATGACATTTGCTGTTTCTGGATAACTGACGGATTTTGGATTTTAAATCTCGGCCTCATGAGGGTTAATTGTTTTGGGTGGTCATGATTTTTGAATTTTGCAGTTGGGTTTTGATATTTTCAATTAAATAATAAAGGATGATTGTAAAATTAGAGTTTCACTGATGAATAGTTTTTTTTGTGTTTTTTTCTTATTGATTTGATTGGTTTGCAGGTGTGTACATTTGTAGTAATAATAATGCTAATAGAGGACCCCTCAAATAATAAGGACCTTTACCCACATCTTTAAATATTTCTGAAGTAATTAAATTATTTCTCATATCACAAACCTTGAATTCTCCATATTCCATGTGATTCCTAACTTCATTTCCCTTTTTGAATTAATTTTAGATGCTTATACGTTACCAGTTATATGTCATTCATCTAAATATCACAAGTGCTTCCACCTGAATATATATATATATATATATATATATATATTTGAAAGTGATATAGATATAGATATTTACATGCATTATCCCACCATATAATTTTAAAATACTTCTTATGGTAGAGTTAAAGTTTGTATTTTCAACTTTCAAAACAGTTACTAAATGTCAATTTTTTGGTTGGGGTATGATTTAAAGACACCTAACTTTGAAACAAATAGTTGGTTTTGAAGTTCAAATATGGCTCTCTATTGGTAGTATTTGAGTTTGTGTTGATATTTTGGTCATCACCCACTCAAATTTTAGACGAGCAACTGCTATTCATTTCTAATTCACCCCAAAATTATTTATAAACTTTGCATGAATCCGGAAGTGTGCTGCTGGCCCACTAGTTAGGTAAAAATGTTAGTTAAGGATAACAGAAAATTTGTACGACTGATTAGGTTGTGAATATGTTACGAAGATCATAAGTTTGTATCGGTGACCCTCAGAGTTAATGTCGTGCAGCCTATTGTCGGGTATGGTGTGGCTAAAGTTTTGGATTCCGGCCATCCAAACTTCAAGAATGGTGACTTGGTTTGGGGAATTACAGGATGGGAAGAGTACAGCCTCATTACAGCTACAGAGTCGCTATTTAAAATTCAACATACTGATGTGCCTCTTTCCTACTATACAGGATTACTGGGTAAGTCTTTTAACTTATTTGTCATATTATAATAAATGTGCACAACAAAGATATAAGAGAATGGTCATCATCATGCACTGTCAATCCTGTTAGTTGAACATTAAATCCGTTATGCCTCAGTAGGCAATTCACTAGCACTATTTCATTACCTTGGTTATTGTTCGATCTCCAGGTACTTGTACATTTCATCTATGTTATTCGATTTACGTTCAGCTAGATTTATTGCTCCTCGTCTCCTTTTATCTTTTTGTAGGTATGGCTGGTATGACTGCTTATGCGGGTTTCTATGAGGTTTGCTCTCCAAAGAAAGGGGAGTTTGTTTACATTTCAGCAGCATCTGGAGCAGTTGGTCAGCTTGTTGGGCAGTTTGCAAAGCTGTTGGGCTGCTATGTTGTTGGGAGTGCTGGAACCAAAGAAAAGGTCAGTGCCCTCTAAAATGTTCATTAACCAAAATCCAATGCGTGCATTATACAACTAAGCTGATCTCAAACATACGCAGTGCTGCTGTAAATAGATCTCTCTTTGTTTTTATTTTTTCCCCAGGAAAGAGCTTATACCTTGATTAGCATACATTTCCTTCCATTAATTTGTACAATAAGGGCTCTACTGATATTCAAAGTAACTGCTAGATAGTTGATTTCTTGGAATTATCACTATTGTTCAAAGATGTAGGTAGACTAGAGCATAGTCCGCATTTGACTAGCTTCTCTCTGTGTGTGTGAAAATTATTTCTTCTTTGCACAAGGTTGACCTGTTGAAGAATAAACTTGGGTTTGATGAGGCTTTCAACTACAAAGAAGAGCAAGACCTGGATGCAGCCTTGAAGAGGTCAGTACTTCTATTGCTTCAGTAGAGTATCATGATAACACTATTAAGCATGAAACCTGTTTTTTTACCTGAAAACACCACCTTAGCGGGTGGGGCATTTGGCAACCTTGTTTTGATATAAAAGATTTTGGTATATAAAGCATAAATCTTAACTTAATACAGAGTCCTTGCTATCTCTTTTAGCTTCTTTGGGAGGTCAAGATCATTATCATAATTGGGGTTGTGATTTCCCCGTCTAAATATCTGATCTTTTTACCAGCCAGAGTTACCTGTTACTTATATTATCACTTTATCAGTAATCAAAAATGGGAAATGTAATTATCTATTAAATTAATACACAAACATAGATGCTTTTCGTTTGGTTCCCACATTAGCTTTTGTTGTATTGTTCTTTATTAGGTACTTTCCTAGTGGTATTGACATTTACTTTGAGAATGTCGGAGGAAAGATGCTTGATGCAGTACTCCTTAACATGACACTCCATGGACGTATTGCTGTGTGCGGGATGATCTCACAGTACAACCTCGATAAGCATGAAGGTGTTCACAACCTGTTCACTCTCATTTCGAAACGAATCCGCATGGAAGGATTTCTCGTTTTTGAACACTATCACAACTATCCAAAGTTTCTGGAGCTGGTTCTGCCTTGGATCAAGGAAGGGAAAATAACATATTTGGAAGACATAGCTGAAGGCCTCGAGAGTGCCCCTGCAGCTCTAGTAGGACTTTTCTCTGGCCGTAATGTTGGAAAACAAGTGGTGGTGGTTGCCCGTGAATGAGTCACTGTTAATGATCCGGTTCTCCTTTAATAGAAGCGATTTAGTCTTTTTCTTTCGCATAAAAGGGAGAATATCGTTAATGCTATTACCGGAAGTATTCTGGTTGGATGTTTTGGCAATTTGCAGTGTTGTATTTTTACATAAAGCAAGAGTACTTGTATGTGTGAACTGGTGTATTTTTTTTTTGTGGCACTGTCCATAGCTGTTTGTTGATGCTACTGTTTAACCACTATGCTGCTGCCTGATAGCCACTAAGGTTATTCAATGTTGTTGATAAACTATGTACATAACTGTTTATATCAGTTACTTTCATCAAATTTTTTGTTTCAAAAAGAAAATTTTACTCTATCAAAATCTATTTTGTCATGTCTGAATCAGTTGAGCTGATCTCAATCACCAAAACAGAAACAAAAAAAAAACAAGCTGATTCCAAGCATAATATTAGTGCTGCTATAGAAAGAATGTTTATTCGTTTCAAAACTAAGGGGGTGTTTGATAAAAATTGAATGAATCTGAATCTGAATGAAAAAAATTGTTTGATGATTAACATGTCTGAAATATTTGAATGACATAATTTTATTATTTTACCCTTCTGAAAAAATTCAAAGTTGTTGTAAATTTATTTAATATTATTTAGTATAATAGTTTTTTTTTTTTTGATTTTTTAAATTTTTTAAAATTATTCGGCTGCTCATTCAGCCAAAAAAATCTGTCTTAGCCATTCAGCTCAATCATCTGACCGATTCAGCCATTCAGACAATTTTTTTGTCAAAACAAACGCACTTAATGGCTGACCGATTCAGCCATTCAGATTTATTCAGTCCTAATCAAACAGCCCCTAAGTTGATTGTCGTATGGTTCTGACCCGCGGTAACTCTTGCTTTATGGTTTCATGAGGTCAAGAGTTCGATTCTTTGGGTTTGTGTGGAAAAAAAAAGTAAGCTGATTTGCATATAGAGTGGTTTTTTTTCCTTCCTAGAAATCTGTTTTGTCAAGGTTTTATGTTGTTGGGAATATCAAGTTTTTTTGGTGTTTAAGCTAAATTCGACTTATGTATTGTGAAAGTTTTATGGCGTAATTTAACTTTGTCACATATTTGTTGTTATAGGTTCCAACACCCTCATATAATTAGGATATCTCAAGACATATTCTAGTTACACCCTCATTTGAAATTCGAAAACAAAAAAATTAACATGATTACTAGTTTTTAGGCAATTCACAATATTCATAATTCAATCATTGATAAAAATTAAATAAATTTCTACTAATTTTGAATTCAAAAATCTTATAAATCAACTATATAATTAAAAGCACAAATTTTGGTTTGGTTTGGTTTATAAGTTTATTCATCTTTCCTAATTCATATTAACATAAGTACTATCCAAATTTGTATCAATTAAATACTATCCAAATTTAATAATATTCCTATCTCCAAGAGGAATACAAAAAAAGATCTTTTTCTTTCCTATTCAAATTACTATAAATACTCTACAAATTTGAATAATTACTACATATTATCCATCAGTAATTACTCATGTGTTCTTTGTAATAGTTTTATTTATTTATTTTATATATCTTAATAAATTTGTATATGATAATATTAAGATGTCAAAAAAAACCTCTTAACACATCACATAATTTAATTATATTAATATTAGTTGTGAACTTTATTATTAAATTAATATCATAAGTAATTTAATTCATTAAAACTTAAAATTTTATCAAATCACATTATTAATTGTTTTAATAATATATGTGAATTTGAAACATAATAATTGTAACATCATCACATAATAATCCAATATATTAACTAATTGTCATAATTAAATTAAAATTTAATAAAACTTGAGTTTCATAATTCTATTCGGATAAGAATTTCAAGCAAATTTTGTCAATATAAAAGCTAATATAAAATTCTATTAAAAATTTAAATAATTATTTTTTCATAGTCATAACTAAATAAATCTACAATAATCCATTCAAATATTTAGTTTAAAAATTGATTGTTAGTTATTTGAATAAATATTTAACTATTTAATAACTGCAACTATATTCTCAAAATCATAATTAATTTTTTTTAAATTAATAATAAAATAAATTATTATTTATGTCACCCATGCTTTCCACGGAATTGATGAGCTTGTTAACTTTGAAAAGTTAAATGAGATTTTTCTTTCAAAATGAAGGAGTTATAGTTATAAATTTAATCGTCCTAATAATGATCATGAATCATACTCCCTTCCTTTCAAAATTAAAAATACATTATGAATCACTCACATTGTTTCAAAAAAAAGAAAAGAATTTTATTTGTAAATTTTACCATTGAACTTGTTTTAATGTCTTTGGACTGACCAATTTTTAATGTCTTGGACTGGCTACATGAAAAATGGATAGTTTAAAATTATCAAAAAGTTACTCAATAGCATAAATTACATACCAATAAAATCCCCAAATCCTAGAACCCCAGAGCTCGTTGAAGCTTCAGCAATCAGTGAAAATGGCGGCACTCTTCAGGGCTCGCAAAGTTTCCTCAACCCTTCTCAGCAATCTTCTTCACCCTCCGGTCCGACCCTTTAGAACATCTTCCAGTAATTATCTCCTCTGCTATCTCTCCCTCTCTCTCTCTATATATATATATTGTTGTATTTATATCTCTGATTTTTTTTTTTTGTCATTTGCAGATGCAATTGGTTCACAATCATCTTCGACAAACAAAATGTCAAATCACGTCCCATGTTCCCTAATTTTAGCCTCCTCAGATATGCGAATCGGAACCCAAATCCATAACATCGATCCAGGTAGTTCACAATCATCAGCTTATGACATAAGTTCCCAAACCGGAAGTTGTATGCCCATATCAATGATGCGAATCGGAACCCTAATCCACAACATTGAAATGCGGCCGGGTCAAGGAGGCAAGCTAGTGCGGGCGGCGGGTACCGCCGCCAAGATACTGAAAGAACCAGCGGCGTCGAAGTACTGCTTGGTGAGATTGCCGTCCGGGAGGGAGAAATTAATTGACACGGAGTGTCGTGCCACGATTGGGAGGGTGTCGAACCTGGAACATGGGGCGAAGAAGCTGAGAAAGGCTGGGCAGAGCCGGTGGCTCGGGCGGAGGCCGGTGGTTAGGGGAGTAGCGATGAACCCTGTTGATCATCCTCATGGCGGTGGGGAAGGGAAGAGTAAGAGTAGTGGGGGTCATGGGGGTGTTTCAAGGACTCCTTGGGGGAAACCCACTAAGAGTGGCTACAAAACTGGGCCACTTAAAAGGAGAAAATAGTGTGTTTGTTGTAGTGGATGCGTTTTTGTTATTGCTTAGGCATTCTTGATAAATTTGAACTAATGACATTACTTGTTCTGATATTACTAGATTTTTGAAATTTTTGTAGTTTATGTTATCTTTTGAGATAAGTTTATGGATTAGCTGTTTAATAATGGTAGATATGTTTGGTTGTATGTTTGGCTTGAGTTGGTATCTCTGATGAGAGATTGAGTTGCTGAGCATATATCGTGGTGCAAGGTCTCCTGTTTTTTACGCTTGTTTTGACTTTTGGAAGTGTGTTATGGCCTATGGGTTTTGAAGATGATTGAAAGGTTTGTGGTTTATTTGAATCTGGTTCTTTAAAGATGATTGAAATGCTTTTGAATTATTTAAATTGTTTGGGATATTTATGGGTGAGCTGTTTTATGATGATAGCTTTAAGCGGCTAGAAGTTCACAGCTAAGAAGGTGAGTAGTTTGTACGAGTTTATTTATTTGTTTCGAGTTGGTTGATGGCATGAATTTTTTTAATGAATCTTCAGGTGGATTTATTAAGATATTGAGCTGTTCTCAATACGGCAAGGTATATATATGATCTATAATGTAAATATGTACTATGTACGTACATATATAAAATGTAAATTATGAATCCTGACAGTAGTGTGGTTATGTATAAGATATTTAAAATTGCTTAAAGTGCGCAGCGCCTATTTCATTTTCCTCCAGTGGGCACTGTTAAACTCATTAACCATGGTATGTATTAACATTATCTTTTTTATGATTCTTTATGTAAGCTTTGCACTTTTAGCAACTAGTGTCCAACTTCAGTAAATGAGAACTTTATTCACACAATTTTGTTAAATGTTTCAGTTCTTGCTGATCCAGTTGAAATGGTTGGGTAATCTGGATTTTTGGAACACCAAAGTCTCAGACTCTCAGTCAGAACCTTTTAAGTTACTGCTTAAGGGGGTTCATCTCATTGTTACCAAACCAAATTCTGATGAATGGCTGCTCTAAGATTTTTGCACTATCCCAATTCCAAAAACCTGGAAAACCTTGAGCAAATTGCTGATAGTGATATTACTCCTTGTCTTGGTGACTGCCGGCTGGGTACTTCAATGGTTATTCCAGTAAATCTTAGAGAAGAAATACTAGACCTTCAATAACCACGTCAGATGCAGAAAATTCAATAGGAGAATCAACTGATGCAAGACCTATGGACCTGGGATGCTCCGAGCCTAGACTAATCAGAAGGAAGGTATATGCTAACACACTGCTGCCCTGGACTATATATATCTTCTGACCGGCCCCTTGCTTGCCAATGAGGTACAATTCCTATTCGACTCATTAAGCCCTTTAAAGTTGAAGCTGCTTGGCTTGAATATCCTTGTTTCAATGATGTTCTTGTGAATAATTGGAGCTAGCAAGAAACTCTCACTAATAATCACACCAAACTACATTGACATCATTGAATTTTTAGGACTTACGAGTATATTTAAAAACAAAAGAATAATAATGGCAAGACTGACTGGTATTCAAATTGCTCATGAAAGACAATTTTCTTCCGTTTTGGATAAGCTTGAAAAAGACTTAAAAATTGAGTATGACAACATTATAAAACATGAAGTGGTCGAGACTTTACCTCCTTCCATAAAGTGGTAATTATTTAAGACAGGGTGATCCCCTGTCTCCTTGTCTTTTTATGTTATGCCTTGAACACTATCCAGTGTGATAGATGATATAGTTATTATTAGTTATTGGATTGGCATCAAAACGTAGAGAAAAGGTCCTTCCACCTCTCAGTGATTTCCAGATGTCCTCGTGCATTTTTTTTTAATCTGGTCATGAAGAGTGTGAGGGGATAATGGATGAGCTTGAGGAGTTTTGGTATATGTCTGGTCAGCGCATCAATTTCAATATTCAAGTTTTTTGCTGCCGCAAAGATCACTGGGTGAGATGTCATAGATAAAGCAATAAACCTGGCATCTCCTTAACTGATGACCTGGGAATTTATCCAGGTGCTCCTGTGGTCCGTACAAGAAAATGTAAAAGACATTGTTATACCATTCATTGATGAGAATTTTGATCAAAATATCTTTAGGAAAGTCATGAGAAACCAAATCTTAAATATTACTCCCTCTGTTTCAAAATTAGAGATATATTGTTCTTTTTAGTCCATTCCAAAATTAGAGATACATTTCTATTTTAGGACTATAAAATGACATGATTTTCCTACTTTGCCATTACTTTTTTACTATCATTTTCAATATCAAACCACCACAGTTGAATTCTTAACTAATACTAAGGCTATATTTGAGAAATAAAATTATCTTTAAAAGTCGTCTTTTTACAAATGTATTTCTAATTTTGGAACAGAGAGAGTACTTTTTTCATTAGGCATTCATGTGCTTAGTTTGATCTTTTTTTCTCCTTTTACATATCCCTTGCTTTGACCAGCACATCTCTAATTGTTATTTTGAAAATTTCTTCTCTAGCGCTCTGTAGTATCATCATCTACTTATTTAGTTGTTTCCTCACTTCTTGCTATCGACCATCTAATTAAAGCTGAGAGCTAGCTATGGCAAATTATCGTGAGCTAAATTTGAGTTTGCACAAGTGTGGACTCAGAGTTGGTTGCGAGTAAATTTACAAAATTCCCAGTTGTTGGTTTCCAATCAAGTTACTTGGTCAGTTGTGTTTGTTTTTGTCTAAATCTAGGTTAGCACAATACACAAATATACGTGATCAACAAGTAATATAATGATAATAGAGTATCATTCCTACAGAGAAAAAACTGCAATTTATACTAACAACTACCAAATTTGTATTAACTCAATTTTTGTTAAACAATTGATTAAGATTGTGAATTTTATAAAAATAAATACTTAATTAAACTAAAACTAACTACCACAAGGTTGAAAACAGATTATGAAGACTTAAGACTACAACTTCACTTATTGTTTTACTTAGATCAATACACTTCCTGTCAAGTTATGCTAACTATTTTGGATTGTTAATCGAGAACTCATCAATATTTATGGTCATCTCTCGATGTAGCATAAACGAATCTACTTAAATCATCTACAGATGATAGAATTAAGATAAACACCCTAGTTAACTAATCCACTATATTTATATGTGAATTACAATTAAAAAAGATTTAAAGCACAAGTTCCCTATCAAATTACATGCGGCGTATAGGTATATCTTTATCCTAGACACAAATCATGAGTTTCATCACCACGCAGAAAACACAATCACATGCTATTATGATCAGATCTAAACCTATAATCCATCTCTCGAGTTCATTTAGATTATCACAGTAATTGTTGATCAGTCAATTAAGCAATTAAACACAAACCATAATAGACAATCTGATGATAGTTAACAGTAATCAACAAGGAAGCATATCATTCAAAGTTACACAATAAAATCCATTGTAATATTAAAATAAAATTTAGTTCATCATCATTGAATTAAAAATCATAATTCATAATTGATAAAACATCAATATACAAAAGTAGAAGATAAGGAAGAGAATAAAAACTGATGTTGCAATCCTCGAGTCTCTCCTTCAGCTCCTAGCTTGAATCCTTAGTATTATCCCAATTGCTTCAATTCTCCAAAACTGAATCTCAAACTAGGGTTTGGCTGGCTAATAAGTTGAATGAATGCATAAAACTGAATATAAACAACTATATATAGCTTATGTCTTAATTCCTAGTCCAATTATAAATCCCAAGTCAAATTACAACTCATGTGCAGCAATTAATTAAAAAGTCAACTCTTGGTCAAATTTTGACGTGGCGCGGCCGCACTTGAAATTGCTTTGGAATTGGGCATTGCCGCGCTCAAATGGCAGAGGGCTGTTTCTGGAGTTTCAGAGTGTCGCGGCCGCGTTGGTGCCTTTTTTGAGATTTCTGAGCTCTTTACTTGCTGCTTCCATCCAAATGCTATCCAACTCCCATGCACATGTCCTACAAAAAGTACATGAAATGTATGAAAAAGCAACATAAAACCATGGAAATAAACAACAATCCAAGCCCGTTGAGATCCAATTCGTAGGTATAAAACTCACTCATCAATGCTATTTGGAATATGTGGCTCAGCAGGAATAGACTTGTGTTTCATGCAGTCTAGGGTTCGATTGATTTCATTGTTAAAAATGTGATTACCCAGGCAATCAATTACATGTTCCCCCCCCCCCCCCCCCCACTATCTCAAGCGTCATGCCCCTCCTCGCCCCTTTCCTTTATTGCTTGGGTTCCATCCCCCCGGGGTTGGAGATTAATTTGGATGGTTGCTTGGTGACTGCTGCTCAATGTCCCTCAAAGGGGGTGCTGCCTCAGTCTTAACAGATTCTAATGGCACTTGGATTGCTGGCACATATCTCGGAATCTGGTTGGGATTTCGATAGCTGCTACAGAGTTATGGGCCATTAGAGATGGCCTTTCTTTGGCATGGGACATGGGTTTTGGGAGAATAATTTTAGAATCGGATGCGAAAATGGTCCTGCGTTTGCTTCACTCCCCTCCTGCTCATTCTATTCTTATACCTATACTTGATATGTGCAGGAATCTGTTAAACCAGATGTGTAAAGTTCGTCTGCAGGGAAGCCAACCCGGTGGCGGACTGCCTGGCTAAGTCTGCTACTTCCCAGGATATCATGTTTACCCTTTTTGATGCTGCTCCTACTTCAGTTAACCATCTGCTATTGTCTATTGGGGTAGGCTTCTTAATTGCTCCCATGGCTGGCTGGGCTGTGGTTTTGTTTTGTTTTAAAAAAATGTATAGTAATGTATCCTTCCATTATCATAACACTGAAGCATGAAACCTTAATTTTTCCTGGAAAATGAGTAGATGTATGTAACTATAATACTCCCACTTGTTATAAGATCAATATTAATTTTTTTAAAATAATTTTAAATATTTCAAACTCAAAATTTAGATCAATTTATTTAATATATTTATAAATATTATAAATTATCTTAAAAGTATTACTGTTTATAAGATTTATTGTTTTAAAAATTTAAATGAATTATGACAATTTTAAATTTAAAAATGTTTCATATGGACTTTTAAAAAATGTATGTACAATTATGTATGTCTGAAAAATTGAGGTTATTGTTTCAAAAAAAGAAATACGAGGCTATTGACTTTGTTTTTAATGAAAGCGACTATTGTGTGCTTATATTCTAAAATTACTCTGAAAATTTAAAAATATTATTATAAAAAATGATTTTTAATATTTAAAAAGGAAAAGTTAAAAACATATAATCTGAGACTGAGGGACTTAATTTCTACTTTTTTAAGGTGTTAGAACAAAAATTATGATTAGCAAATAAATATTTAACAACACTTTCACAATTGTGCTAACAACAATTAAAAATTTTAACATTGTGTTAACAACAGTTAAAACTTTTAACGGTGTTTATTGTTTTGACATTTAAAATATCAGTTGCTTTTTTCAAAATATAATTATTAAGTGACCTATAAAAGTGGAGACGGAGGGAGTACTTCTTCTAAATAGTTAAAAAAATAAATAGAAAGATATAAAAAATTTAGAGAAGTAAATAGAAAAATATAAAAAATTTAATATTAAAAGTGACAAAATAATAATACATCTAAGTTATAGGGTCTAGACCTGAAAAACGGGCCGGGCCAAAACGGCCCAGATTTTGATGGGCTGAAAAAATAAAGCCCAAAGTCTGGCTCGTGATGACGCGGGCCTAGAGTGATTTATGCCTACATTTTGCCTCATTTTTGGGCTTAAACCAAACGAATCGGGCCATCGCTGGGCCGGGATATCGGCAAGCCGGGCCAAAACAGCCCAAATTTTGATGGACTGAAAATGTGAAACCCAAAACCCGGCCCGCTGGCTTGGACTGATTTTACCAGGTCTAATAGGGCCAAAAAAAAAATCTCAAGCACGTGTGTGACCCAAAATAACTTCACTTTATAATATAGATATTAGTAAGGATTTCATTTGATTTTATTTTTATTAATTGAATAGTTAATATTTAAACTATTTTAAAAGATTATTAAGTATAAAATTGATTTTTAAAAAACTAAAATAATTTTATATATAACAAATTAATTGAAATTAAAATTAAATGGCACTAGTTTTGCAAAACGGAAGGAGTAACATAATTACTTCAAAAAAAGACTTGTCTTAGTTGTCTTGTCTATAGTTTCCTCATTGCCTAACCGGTAATTATCTAATTTTCTAATTTTGAAATTAAAGACATGTTAAAACGACAATTTTAAAAAATGTATTTATTATTTTTTAAAATATATTATTAACGTTAATTAAATATAGTAGTGATGGGTATAATAATATTCATTCTATCTAAAATAAATAGAATGATATGAATCACTAGTCTTTCATACACACACACAGTATTATCTATTAATATAAATAATAATGAATGCATTAATGAGACAAAAAATATTAAATTTAAAAAGTAAAAGAAAAAAAAAGGAAGTGAAATGGTGAGAGACGTAACACATGAGCATTAGAGACAAAATAGTGAGGGAGAGAAAAAAGAGGGGATCATTATGATTTCTGGTTTTATTTTAAAATTAGAGATATATTTTGATTTTTTGAGTCAATTTATGAAATTTTAAATTTTAAAATTTAAATTATTTAGTTTTAATATAAATAAATATAATAATTATTTTATATCAATTTTGAGTTTTAAAATATCGAGAATTAAATTTAAAATTTTAAAATATATCTCTAATTTTAAAGAAGATTAGTATATAAGAGCATTCACAACAGTTTTCTTATCTTTATCTCTACTTTGCAGTGCTATTGGGTCATTCTGCAAGATAGGGATTCAATTTTTTCACTATGTACCAATAGGTTCCTTATATTGATTTCTTAAATAATGAAATTTAAAATTTAAAAGTTTGAACAATCAAAACATCAAATTAATAATAATCTTATAATTTACACAAGAGAGAGTATAATTTATCAATTATATTCCACTATAAAATAATTTTTATTTTATTTTAAATTTTAAATAATTTATGGAGTGAGTATTGAATGGATTATAGTTGTAAATGTACATAAGATCAATATTAACTTCTAAAAAGTTAATTTGTGATATTTTTAAATTTAAATTTAATATGATTCATTTAAATTTTGAAAATAATAAATTTTATAATTAATAGTACTTTTATAATATTTATAATTATATTGACATAAATTAAATAAATTATATTAATTTTAAATTTGAATACGTTTGAAATTAATTTTTTAAAAATAAGTCAATATTAAGTTTATAATTTGAAAATAAAGTAGTAAAAAAATGTCAAGATATGTATGATTGATGAGTTGTACACTTAAATGAGGGTGAAATGTCATTTTGTATATATAGAGAACGGTCTTTTGACTCTCTCACATTGGGGAGTAAAATCCTATATAAGAATTAAAATAAAGAATCAATAAGGATAAGAAAAACAGTTGAATAATAATTTATTGATATATTCTTCAAAATTAGAGATAAAAAATTGATTACAGAAACTGTTGTTAATATTCTAATTAGTAACTTTTTGATAACTCATTCTCCGGACAAATGAAATTAATGAGTTATAGGAGAGGGATAAAAAGAAGGGGAATGAGAATTTTACCTTTTTATACACTAACGTTGAAAGCCTGAAACCTTAATTCGAAATGACCAATATCGTATACCATGACCAAATGCCTCCCCCTAAGGTGGATATGCACAAAAGGCCTACAACTTGTGGTCTGGCCTTGGTTCAGTCTGAGTTTAGTTTGGTCAAGATTTGAACCGATTAGCTTAGCTTGAAAGGCTTGAAAAAATTGTCAAAATTTGGCCTGACCAAAAGTTCGTCCTGGACTGGTTTATAACCTGAGTCCGGCCTAAGCCTGACCTGATTCGACGCAACAGAATTAACCTGTTTTGTTGGCTTGTTAGTTGTTCTGTCTTGACGTTGTCTACTCCAAGCTCAACCCAAGTAGATCATTGAAAACAAGAAAGAAAAAAAATTAGTTAGGCAGCTCAACCAAACACGACAACACCACCAGACCAGCCTTAACAATTAAAAAAAAGATCAAAATACACTCAAACATATTAAATATAACAACGGTTAAAAATGTGCAAACAACCAAAGCCAAACCATGATAATTGAGTGATTGATTGATTAAGCCCAAGGCCAAACTCCCATGCAAGAGCTATTGACGGCCACCGGGGCCCAATTCTTTGTTACTCCTCCGTTCTTTTTTATTTGTTTTTTAGAGGGTGGAATTTGTTCTTTTTAATTTATCGTTTGTAAATTTTAAGAAAGTATTAATTATTTAATTTACTATATTATCCCTATATTAAATAGTAAATTGTTTATCTTTCATATTTTTTTAATAAATTTTGAAAGGTACTATTGAGATTATTACTCATTTTAATCAATCAAACAAATCATTCATTACATATTTATTATTTAAGTTATACTTTAAAGTTATATACTTATAATAGTTCATCAACGATTCCATGAATTATAAATTTTACCTGTTTATTATTGTAATTTGTAAGTTGTAATAAATTAGTTTTAATTAATACATCAATAAAGTTTAAAGTTTTAATTATTTATTTTTCATTTCTTGTGAATACATTTAATTAATATACTAGTTAGTTTATTTAATTCCATTTCTGTTCCAAAATTAGAGATATATTTTGACTTTTTAAAGTCAATTTGCGAAATCTTAAAACTTAAAATTGATATATTCCCTCCTTTCCATTATGTATGTCGTTTTAGAAGAATTTTTTTCCATAATATAAAATGTTTTACATATATCTAGGAGGAAAAATTAATCATTTCCTATTTTATCCCTGAAAAATAGAGTAATAGAGAGGAGAAAGAGTAACTACTTAGTGCATGGGTAGTAATGAAATTTCAAACCAACGGAGATGATAATTAATAATACTTTGTAGTTAGTTTACAACTGTTATATTTGTTTGTAATAAAACTAAATAATTTCATATCAATTTTGAATTTTAAGATTTCACAAATTGACTCTAAAAAGTCAAAATGTATCTCTAATTTTGAAACGGGTGAGTATTTAACATGAAAAGTTAGTTGAATAAAATTGAATATTAATATACTAATTAATTTATTTAATATTACTAAGTGAGTAACTTAGTTGATGAAATTTTTATTAGTATTTAATATTTATGAACATAAACATAATGAAAATAAACTTTAATTACTTTACTCACACTCACATAAAAAAGAAAAAGAAGAAGAAAATAACATGTTGTAATAAATATTAGAATTTGGAACACGGATTAAATATTAGGACCACAATTTTTATTTTTTTTTTTAAACCAAGATATTTATTGGACATACATATTCATGCACTCAGCACATGAATACAGGATGGGAGCGGACCCCTTCACAATTCACAGCTTCACTAACATGGGCCACATTCACATTCCACATGATGGACCACGTTCAATCCCGTGCGACTTAGACATTTGGTCCACGACCACAGACCACACATGTGACATGACCAAGCCCAACGGTCTAAAAATAAGGGATTGGACATCCACATTGCAGATCGGACATGCAGAATTTTTTATTTTTTCTAAAAAAAAGGGTTCGGCCTGGTTGACTAACCTCAACATGTCATATTTTTGTGGGAGAAGCTTGATCTGGTTTGGTCTGACCTGACAGACCTAGACCGGACCAGATCAGGCCAGTCTGTTGTGCATCCGTCCTTAAGGTAAGACAGACAAGTTCAGTGGCGGAGCCAGGATGGACCAAAGGGGGGGGCGGACACCGGCGAGAGGGGGGCGGCGGTGGAAATGGTGTGGGGAAGGAGGTATAATATACACTGAAAATTTTCCGGTCAGGGGGGGCGGCCGCCAACCCATGCCCCCCTTGGCTCCGCCACTGGACAAGTTGAATGGTAATTCTTAAAAGAAACCTTGTGTGTGTTGTGCTTCAATTTTTTTTTATAATTCAAAGTCCCACATTGCTCCTTTTGTAAAGTTTTATAGGCCACTTTATAATTTTTTTTTAAAATGTGACTAATTTTCCAAGAACAATACTTGATATAAAAGTACTCCCTCCATTTTGGATACGGTAAAAAAGTTAAGGTAAGGTAGACAGGTCAATGGCTAAGGCCTGACAGATCCATACCAGATCAGACATGTTGTGCACCTCTACCCTAAGATAAGATAAACAAGTCGAATGGTTATTCTTAAAAAAAACCTTGTGTTGTGCTTCAAGTTTTCTTCATAATTCAAAGTTTCGTTATAATTTTTTTTAAAAAAATGTGACTAATATTGCAAGAACAATACTTAATATAAAAGTACTCCCTCCATTTTGGAGACGGTGGGTGTACTTTATTAAAAAAAGTTAGAAAATAAATGACATGTAAAAGTTTGTATATTTTTAATAAATAATTCAAGATATTGGATGTCACCATCTAATTATTATTTAGATAAATACATGAAACAAGACAAAGTGAATGACCCATTATAACACTTGCCGATGCCCGACAGAAATGTCTCATTTTCGCAAGTATATCCGCGTGCCCAATTATTTTTTGTACTCCATTCATTAGTTAAGGATGGTGGCCCATAAAAGCAATAATATACTACTATCTCCGTTCTTAAAAGATTGTCGTTTTAGAATTAAAAAAAATTGTTCCAAAATATTTGTCGTTTATAACTTTTTAGAAGAATAAATTATTTACTTTTCTATATTACCCATTTCTTCTCTCATTGTCCCAATAAATTCTTTCCTTTGTATTAATAGTTTTCAATTTTCCATAAAGGGGTAGTGATGGAATTTCAAACAAATTTTACTAGTATTAAATAACTTTCTTAATCCATGTGCCAAAATCTTAAACGACAATCTTTTAGGAACGGAGGAAGTACTATACACTAGTTCTAGTTGCCGAGTCTGATGCGCCCACCATATCCATACCCGTCTGATTTTGACCACTAATAGTCTTTCACTGTTTTTTTTTGTCGGTCTTAAACCTACTCCATTGTTAAAAACCGATTGATTAGTATAGAATTAACTTTATTCAATTAATCAACTTATTGTAAAGTTAATTTCATGATAATTGGATCAGTTAAAAATATTAGAGATGTATCTTTAAAAGGGATTAGTGGAGGTGCACAACTATGTAAACCTACGATCGTAGAATAGTAATCACTCGAGATCTGAGAATTCACTCTACGTTATGTACATTTAGAACTTGCACAGCTGTGTATAGCCATTTTTTTCTTTTTAAAATAACTATACATATATTTTTAAAAAATAAGTTCTCAAATATAAATTTAACATTAGTTAAATATGTCATAGTTGCGGTATCATATTACTTAATTTGTTAAAAATACAAGTAACGACATGTTGAATGTTGAATATTTCATGCGAGTTTATTGATAAAAGTTAAAATATGTTCTTAATATTGAAAAGATATGTCTTTAGTTTTGGAATGCAGGGAATGTTTAATAATTTAGTCTAAATTTTTTTTTAATACTATTTTAGTTTCTATTAATTTATGATTTGTACTTTATTTTTGTTGGGATAGTTCACATGAATTCCATATCGGATAAATTTAAGAGTGTAGATGGGTTAATAAGTATGATGAAGCCTCAATCTAATAGGTTAACCTTTTAGGTAAGGAAGTGGTCCAACATGCTTATTGGGCCAGTCTGATATGGGTTTTGATTTAGTTTAATGGCTGCATTTTTGGACTAGTTATAACTATTCAGAGGGTTAAAATGGTAAAATACTGTTATTCAGACATTTTAAAAAAATTAATTATCAAACAATATTTTTTCATTCAGATATAATTTTATTCAGGTCCTCTATATTATTCAGACGTCTAAACTGTTCAGATCTTAATATTTAATTTTATTAAACACAACTTTAGTTTGTTTCGATCTATTGGCCAGTTAATTTGTAAGAGGACTTTGTTTTTGTGTCGGTGGATCAACGAGTCAAATCAAATCAGATTCAACGATTTGACTCGTTTAAAATATTGATCCAATAGATTAACTTATCTTGAATTAATAAATAAATGAGCCGAAAATTTGATCCAATATATTATACAATTTATACTAGAGCATGTCAGATGAGAAATAAAATTTGACTCATTGGGAGCCCTCCTTTGAACCATGTACAAATTGTGATTTGATCAAGTGATAATTGACTTTTTTTTAGAGAATTAATATTTTCACAAGAGAAAGGCCTCACTCACATGAATGTGGGTCCCATTTATTATTAATGTGAGAGGAGTCTTGTGAAAATATCAATTTTTCTTGTGAAAATATCAATTCTCTTTTTTTATTTTGTACCATGACTTTTATTTTTTTTAAACCAATTTTTAAGTTTCTAAACAAGTTACAATCGTATCTCTTGGGTGAAATCGACAGTCTATTGTTACACTTTGTTGAAGAATGATAATAATTTCGAAAAACATTTTTCACATCTTCTCGATATTTGCAACTGAATTCAAATTAAAAGTAGTTTGGGAATATTAAAGTAATACTATTTAAAATTTTAAAATTGTTCCAAAGTGATAATATTAAAAATAATAATAATAATTTAACGCGTATGAATCGAAAACTATGATTATAGAATGGAGAGATTACTAAATTAACAACTTATTATCTAAAGTTGTAAGCGAGTCAAGTCGAGTTTTGACTTACTGAGCTCGATATCATTTAAAAGTTAAACGAGGCGAGATAAACTTTGAATAATATTGAGATTCGATATACGAACTAGGATGAGCCGTAAACTCGGACATCTTAGGATCGACTCTCACTAGCAACAATTGTGAGGGGCCACAAACTGTCTTGCGTAAGCAGGTTATCAAACCTGCTCTAGTCTGAATTGGGGAGATTAGTCGACCTGCGGGTCGAACACTTCATATTATAAAAAAAAACGGTCAATTCGAAACTCAAGTCAAGTTCAAGCGATTCGAGAATAAAAAATAATAATTAATTAAATATTAAAGGAGCTGGACATAAATGAGTCAAACCTAAACGAGCCCTACAATCCACTGTTTGAGCTAACTCGTATAATTAACCAAGCAAATGAACCTGCTCGAACTCGATATATTTAACGAGTTCGAATTAGACTTACTTTTGGAAGAGAAAGAAGGTATCATTACATTGCGATGTTAGTTTTTTTTTCAAAAAAATCTTACGTTACTAGATGACAAAAAAATCTTTTGTTTTATTATATTTTTATATGATTTACATGTGATTTCGAGCTTGTTTGGAAATAATTTATAAGTTATGTGTTACTATTCACCTGTTCGGGAATTACTTATTTTTCAACTTATAAGTTGAGTTTTAAATCAACAAAATAAGTAATTATTTGTAATTTATTTTAAAATGACTTATAAGTACAAGTCATTTTAAAATAAATAAGTTTGACCAAATGTAATATCTATTTTGCCTTTCTTTTTATTAATGTTCTTTTTAATAATCTTTACGTTTATTTTAACTTAGAAGTTATTATGAGCCGAACACATTCATAATTTATTTTAACTTATTTTTTGGCTTATAAATCAAATTAATACCAAACATTTTTTTTTTATAATGTGGAGTTTTTCAATCGCAGTCGGACTAAGTCTCCCCACTCCGGACCAGGCTTTTGCACAAGCTCGGCCTAAGACATGACTCTGTCCTGAAACGTGCTATCCGTGATCACACAGATCAATTTTTAATTGACCCTCATACTTATTGCAAGCCGAAATCGACTTAAAACAACTTATAAGTAAATTTATATTTTAACTTATAAATCATTTAAAACAAATCATTCCCGAACCGGCCCTTCATTTGCTACCGTTAGCACGTTTTAGCGCCCTTAAATTATTCTACCACAAAAAAGAAACGAACAGCGCAGAAATCCGTTATCCGCTTTTCCGGGGAATTGTAAGGAAAGGAAAATATTTTCAACCACCTCCATTTCTTTCCTCTCCTAATTCTCACTTGTTTCAATTCTCTCCATCCAATCTTACCTTTTTGCTCATAATCATAATCGTGAGCTTTACTCAGCTCTACAATCTCGACCCGCACTTCATTCTTTCTCAATTTAATCACAAATCAATACACTCAATTTCCGTTCCAATTGGTCCAAAAATGGTGTAGAATTTTTTTCCAAACGCCATTGGCAAAGCTTGAAAAAGAAATTGATGACATCACCTGTTTGTTTGTGTGAAAATTAGGGGATTAGAGCGTGAGAAATAGAGAGAGAGAGAGAGAGAAATGGCTTTAGCTGCACAATTGAAGCCAGGAATCTCGCGGCAAATCTCCACTGGATCGTTGAGGAATGGGAAATTTAGCTTCAAGCGCCAAAATTCGCTCGATCCGCGCTCTAATAACACACGGTTTAGCTTTGGACGTCAATCGTCACTAGATCCGATCCGTAGAAGTCCGGCGGAGGATGATCTTACGGTGCCGGAAAACCTAGATTCGACGATGCAGTTGCTGTTTTTGGCGTGCAGAGGAGATGTGGAGGGTGTGCAGGAGTTGCTTGATGAAGGCGTTGATGTTAATAGCATTGATTTGGATGGCCGGACTGCTTTGCATATTGCTGCGTGTGAAGGGCACGTAGAAGTTGTGAATCTGTTGTTGAGTCGCAGGGCTAATATTGATGCTCGTGATCGTTGGGGTAGTACGGTATGTTCTTGTCATTTTGGATTTAATTTGTAATTTTTCTTATTATGTTGCCTTTTTAGAGTTACTAGATTAGCTGCCAGATGAATAATTAAAATTTTCAATTTGACAAATATGGTTAGAATACAAGGAGATTAATCAGCAAAATACTTTTTTTTTTCCGATATAAGGTAAACATGCTTTATTTTTATTGCACATTGAGCCCATATTTTGTACTCCATTGTTCTTTTGTAATTTTTCACTTTTTTCTTTTATTTTCAAAACGCATGGGGTCGCTTAATGAATATTAGATTGGATACTTTTTTTCTTTTTTATATAATAATAATAATAATAATAATAATAATAATAATAATAATAATAATAATTTGCAATTCAACCATATGCAGAAACTCAACTATCTATCGGCCTATTGAGTGGTAGAAGACCTTTCCAAAACCACTTGTATTTGTAGGAGGGAAAGAATAAGATTAAGGTCATGATCCAACTCACTATGTGGTTGTTGATGTGTCAAGTAACTCGAGTTACAATTAGAGGTGGAGGGTTTTTGAAGTTTTTTGATGTCTTTGTTATGTCAATACTCACCAAAGAGTTGAGAATGTTACTTCTTTAGGATCTCCAAGTGTAAATCCTTTCCTTTTGGAATAAGTTACAAGGGGCATTAGTTTTGTTTTACATTTTTTGGGTAAAATGAGATGCTTTATTATTAATAGGTTTGGGGCAGGTCAGGAATTTTAGCCCCTGATATGTTGCTGTTTTTATTGTGGCTATAAACCTCTTTTTGCTCTTCAGAGATTGAAATGACCTATATTTAGGTTAGTCAGTTAGGAGATTTAGTTTACATCTTAAACAGGGGAGAACTAACTAGACTCCTTAGGTGACAATGTTATTATGATATTAATATTGAGTGGATTGAAATTTTTTAAGAAATTATTAGCTCAGACCAATTTTAAATGGATAATCTTGACAGGTGAATAGATAGGCTCTCATTTTTTGGAATTCAAAAAATCGGATGGAGACTGTGTTTTCATTATTATAAGGCTCTAGTTGGTACTTTCAAAAATGGAAATGCAAACTCTATTATTTCTTATCAGAGAAGAAATCCTATGTACTCAGTCAATAGGATATAGAACTTTGGTAGGTTTTATTTTTCAGACCAAATATATGATATATTCACGCATAACATGTTTTAAACTGCAGTGCAACACATTTTTCCATGATCACAAAAAGCTAGTTAGGATTTCATATATTATCCTCGTGGTTCCTTCACCTGGCTACTTTCATCCTTCCAAGTAGTTATGATGCTTTTGTTCCAACTACGGCCTTGACAATTTTTCTTTATCTTGATAGGCAGCAGCTGATGCCAAGTACTATGGCAATGTCGAAGTTTACAGTATTTTGAAGGCTCGCGGAGCTCAAACTCCAGTACGTAAGAAATAATTTCCTCCATTGTAATAAATTATTTTCTAGCTTTGAAGATAATTGTGGAAGTGTTTGCATGTTCTTAGAAACCCAAAAAGACTCCAATGGCAGTCGCGAATCCACGAGAAGTCCCAGAGTATGAGCTCAATCCACTAGAGCTTCAGGTTCGCAAAAGTGATGGTATCTCAAAGGCAAGTTCTATATCCTTTCACAATAAATAGAATAGAGCTGTTTGAAGAACTCATGTATCATGCATCAACCAACATCCAAACATAGTGTATTTTGGTGTTATGGACCTATCTGTCATAGATATGTCAGCAAGGATATTAATTCCTTTGGCCTGTCTATACGAGTTATGTTCAGTAATGATCAAGCACCTTGTTTGTATTTCTTGTAAGTTGGATGTAATAACATTCATCGAGTGTCATTGGTAGCTGGACTGTGTGAAATTAGGAAAGTGTTACTTCAACAAGTAAAAATTGATATTTGCACAAGGTTTTCTCTCACACGAGTATAACCACTTTGTGTTCAATAATGTGAGGAGTATCTTGTTAAAATATCATTTCTACTTGTGGAAATATCAAATCACTGAATCTATTCTCTTATGCTCATCTTTATTTTACCCATTTGGTGCATGATTTGTCACATGCGATTTTTATATCCATATGTTGCTATTTTTTTTTTGTTGCTAATTTTGACTGAAATTAAAAGCACACACCCTACCTTGGCCACTGCCAAGGTTTGAACCTAGGACCTCCCGCTTTGCAAGAGACCTAGTCCACCAGCTGAGCTAGAGCTTTGGTGTCATATGTTGCTATTAAGAGTCACTTATATTAAGTTGCTCGTTTTTTACTGCTGACCTTTAAAACCTCTAGGAATAGGATAAATGAAATTGACTAATGACACCTTAAAAAATGGAAAGTGGTAATGTCAACTATGTGACTTGAGTCGCATCATGAATGGACGCATTGCTGAACTTTGAAATGTACATGTATTAACTCTTATTGTAGACATCCAAGTATTTGCAAAAAATCTAGAGGTGGTAATGTTCTCTCATTTCATCATGTTGTTCTGATATTATGCAAAAAGCAGTATCTTAGCTCAAGGAATATAATGAGCTTAAAAATATAATGAGCTTATAGTAGACGCCTGCACCCCAGTTCACACTTTTGTGCTCTTTAGGAAATCAAAATGCAGTATATTAGCATATTTGTGAGCTATGACCGTCCTGGCACAAAGTGTGGCTGCATCCATCTTGGTGTAGGGTCGCCTTGAGATATAAATATTAAACTGTTGTGCCCTCCTGATCTATTAAACTGTTGGCTGATTTTTTTTTCCTCCCTAATATGCAATTGAGTTGCTTCGTACATGACTTTCCCAATGCAGTTCTACTTCATAGATGTCTAAGTGCTAATAGATTTTTCTCTTTTGGCAGGGATCATACCAAGTTGCTAAATGGAATGGCATAAAAGTTTCTGTAAAGATACTTGACAAGGACAGCTATTCAGACCCTGAAAGCATGTGTGGAGCTCACCTTATTTTCCCCTTATCTGTGATTATTCCTTCTTAGAAATAAATATATGTTATTTCTTATTTCTTGAATCAGAAGGTTGGACTATTAGTCTATGTATATACTTTTGTTACATGTAGATTCTTTCTCAAAGTCGCCGTCATTACATCAATTTCTGATATGAGTAAAAGTCAGACACATACTCAAACCCTCTCCACGAACCCCTCTTCCTTGAGGCACATATACTCTGACTTGAATGGAGTTATTCTACTGCTCCCATCCAAATCATCGAGCTTCAGCAATATATAACTAGACACCTGTTTTGAAGACAAAAAGTCTTATTTTTTATTCTTTATCATTCTGCGAAAGAAGTGATGCGCTCTTTTAGTCACGTTCTTTTAATTTCTATATTATTAAACCTCTCTCCATTAAACCAGTGTTGCATTTAAAAAAATTTCTAGAATCAATTCAGTTTTGCATTTTCCATCTCCCGAGGCTTCACAATAATATGAATGGGCACTTACATGCATATTCATCTGTTGGCCAAATGGCAATTATATGCCAATAAGTAATGTAAAAGAGGTAAACATGTGTTCAGAATAAAAATTCACTGCATCTGATCCATTGTTGCTGTTTAATAAAATAGATAGTAAAATATGGTTGATAAGATGTGCCAAATTTTTCTGATAAAATATATGACCTTCGGTGTGAACATGAATTTATTTCTTAACATTAGCTTGCTTCATTATTATTATGCCAAGTTATATTTTCTGTAAAACTTGTTGGGTTGTTAGTTTACAACTTTTGTCTGAGCTTTTAGTTTTTGTGTTGCTAACTAACTTTGTGTCCCCTTATGTGCAGAAACGCTTTTAAAAATGAGTTAACTTTGTTAGAAAAGGTTAGACATCCTAATGTGGTTCAGTTTGTTGGAGCTGTCACCCAAAATATACCCATGATGATTGTTTTAGAGTATCATTCGACAGTAAGTCTCTCTCTCTCTCAGCAAGTGTGTGTGCGCGTGAATACACATGAGTTTGTTTTATGAGAATGGATCGTGAGATTTTGTTAGAAGTTATGAACTACTAGCAAAAAGCTGCAGTGAACATGTGTTGCAGTGAGACATGTCATGACGAGACCCCTTATATCTTGGAACCCCAATTACACTCTTACTTATGCTTTGAAGCTCAAAAAAAAAACTCTTATTGATTCAGTGTGTTCCTTCCTTCAATGGTATTCTTGGTCATGCCCCAAACTGAATGGAGTCTATTTATTTACTTCGGAGGAGAACTAATGCATGACAAGTTTGCCAAACATGGATGAATAAAAATAAAAGGCTTTGGAAGCCCATACTGAATAAGGATGGCAACTGCAGCGTGTTTTATGCTATCCGCACCCTTACTTGCTTCCATCGGGTTCAGATAGTACCCATCCGGTTTTACATACCCCATGAGTAGGGTTACCCTTTGTTTTACATACTTAATTATCAATATAATATAATTATATAGTTAAAAAGATTAATATATAAACATATACAAGTCTGCAAAATCATATATATATATATACATATACATACATATACACACACATATATAGGGCGGGTGCGAAGTGGGTAGTATATTACCCATACTTGATCTTAAACCTGATAAATGGTCAAAATACTCGCCACATTGGGTTCGGGTACTACCCGCAGGTTAGGGTGTGAATTTCCATCCTTATTGTCAACAAATCTAGAATTTTAATTTATTATATTTATTTAGATTTGTAATGTATGTAGTTATCACATTAGAGTTATAATTTCCCTATGAAGTTTAGTAGGTTTATTATATATAGGAATTTAATTCCCTATTATAAAAGGTGGAGAATTAATAAATGTTTTTGAGCGTATATTGATTGTGTTGTTTTCTCTATTCTCCCCCAATTCTTCCATCACCTATTCTAAACCCCAAATTCAATTACACATGAAAGGTAAACACAAAGGTACACCCACTGGTTATACTCTAGTATATATCCTCGTTGAAACAATCATGTAATACTGAGTGCAGAGAATGGATAAATAAATACATCAATTTGTCTCATCAAGAAAATACAACTAAATGGTGGAAAGTTAGAGTAATTATATGAGAATATGAAGTATGAACAGGTGGGAGTCCTAGATTAGGGTTCGAATTTCCCAGTACTTAGTTAACTAATGTTTCTTAATTTTGTTCTCTTTATAATAAAGTTCTTGAGATTTGAATATGCTACTTATGTATATAAACTACAATTTACTTGACATAAGGGAGTTTTATACTAACTACAATTTTGAGAAAATAATGTATATAATTTATGAGATACATATCTAACTTATACCCCACTCCATATATAACATTGTTCATACTGATGGTGATTTTCAGGGTGATTTGAAAGCTTATCTTCAAAAGAAAGGGCGTCTTTCTCTATCTAAATCTCTAAGATTCGCTCTTGATATTGCTAGGCAAGTGAAATTTTCATTGCATTATGTCCAAAAATTTGTGGCATCATTATTTGGATCATTATTCCCTCTTGCTTTTATTGTTAAACTTTGGTTGTTTTGTATGCTCTCACTTCTCGCCTTTACAATAGTAATTGTTTTGATGAACTTATTCGATCAGAAGATTTCATCACATTGTCTACATCCTTTTTTTTTTGATCTTGCTTAATTTGTTGTTTACAGGGGAATGAATTATCTTCATGAATGTAAACCAGACTCAGTTATCCATTGTGATTTAAAGCCAAAGTAAGGCAACTAAATGCAGAAGTCAATTATGATGTTTTAATAATTGTAAATTGAATTTGATTGTGAGATTGGACTGTTTTTAATATTTGAACTTTTGGTAAGGTGCCAGAAATATTTTGCTGGATGGTGGAGGTCTATTGAAGGTTTCAGGATTTGGTGTACTGAGGATGACAAATATTGAACCAGACAAAGTAAAACTCTTACAGCTTGAAGCCATTGACCGTTCCAGTAAGTTGCATTCACAAGCAGCCTACATCTGTTGCACTATAGTTTCTCATTAAATAGTTGATGCTTTATTATATTTAACTGTAAGCCGGATAGTCCAAGCCGTAGCATATAATACGTTATAGCAGTTGATATGTGGTGTGCGTCTGTAGTTACTATTTCTCCTTTGTCTATTGTAGGTTTATATGTGGCACCTGAGATCTACAAAGGAGAAATATTTGACAAAAGAGTTGATGTTTACTCTTTCGCTCTTATCCTTTATGAGGTATCTCTTTCCTTTTTTCCCCATTCGTTTGGTTGTCTTCTGCGTTTTTCCTACTTTTAAGTGCTTTTTATTTGTTCAGAAAGCTTATATTCTTGAACCTGCTTTTGTTGTTGTTTGTCAGTTCTTTATATAACAAAAACACATTATTATCCTGAATTCCAGAGTACATGACTTCATTACAATTCTTTGGAACATAAAACTTTAACCGGGGTTGAAATTAGTTATTCTTTTCTGGCACTTATTTTTTACTGTTTCTAATTTTTTTTTTTAATCCATCACTCATGCTACCATTTTCTTTGAAAATTTAAGATAGATAAAGAAGAAAATAGTGATTAACCATATTTATTTATTTCACATTTCTATGTGATTTCAGATGATGGAGGGAGTCCAACCATTTCATCCCAAATCTCCGGAAGATGCTGCTCGACTGATGTGCTTAGAAGGAAAGAGACCGACATTTAAGCAAAAATCCAAGGCTTACCCTCCAGATATGAAGGAGTAAGTATATTTATAATTAAGTTCCTTAAAACCATTTTAGATACTTAAATAATAGTATTAGTATTAGAAAAAAGTAATGTTTAGGTTGGTAACACATAATCAAGTGTCTTGAGTTTTTTTTTGAAGAACTAGGTGATGTTATTTCATAATCAAATTGTTTTCTAGACATATTGCAACTTTTCAAAACTCTTTTGGCATATGCTTTTGTGTGAAGATGTGAAGCAGTAACAAGTCTGGAAAACCCTATGAAATTTTCTTCAAATAATAACGTACTCGCTCCGTCCTCAAAAGCATGTCCTCAAGTATAATAAATTTTGTTCACCAAAGGATGTCTAAAAGTACATAAACTTTTACCAAATGTGTTAAAAGGACTAGTTTACCCTCAAAAGTAGGGTCTCCACTAGTTTAAGAAAGAAAACACTCATTGTACTTAAGTTGGGTCCACTATGGGTAACGATGGAACTTATTTTATACTCTCTACAATTTTAATTTTCTTAATATGCTTGAAAAATGTCCTTTTGACATCCTTTTGAGGACGGAGGGAGTATAAAACAATCAAGATACTTGCCTTTAAGTGCAATTACTATTTTTTTATACATGTATAAACTTTTAGTACATTTCCCTATCCACTAAGCAAAAAATAAGAAAAAGAGATCTGTGGTAAGTCATAGCCTATGTAATCAATCAAATTGGTATTGTGATGTATTGTTTCATTTCTCTATCTGTAGTGTTTAATTCTCAGTGGTTTCATGCCTTCATGCTACTTCAAACTGAAGTTATTACCCATTCTCCTGTTTACATATTATCTTTGCAATACGTATAGGTTGATTGAGGAATGTTGGAATCAACAAAACGATGCAAGGCCAACTTTTTCGGAGGTCATTGTAAGGTTGGACAAAATAATCCTGACCTGTTGCAAACAAGGATGGTGGAAGGACACCTTCAAGTTACCTTGGTATGTTTTTCTTACTGAATGTGACGTTTCTCTTGATATGTATGAGAAGATTGTGAATATGAAAGACTCTGGACAAGTTATAAACAAGGGATAATCAAGGCTCCGAATTGTGCTTGTTGATAGGTAATTTGCTTTATGCTATGGTGTTAAATATTTCTTTATCAAGTTCCTTTATGCAAAGAACACTTTAGTGGGATGGGGATGGTCTGTGTCGTATACCACCTATGCTAGAGTATTGTCAAAAGTATTACTAGATTGAACATGTTTAATGGTGTAGTTATGTAAAAGTACCAAGTAAATCGATTTAATTATATGAAATAAAGAAGGATGCATAAATTTGGATGTACATTCTTCATAATTCTGTATCTATAAAAAAAAGTGTTGTGATGTTTGTGCATGTGTGCGAATGTGCTGTAGGTAATGTTAATTTTGAACTCGAGTAAAAGTGGTAAGCAGGCTGTTCTTCTTTTCTTTCCTTTTGGTCCTTTTTGGTGGTTGGTGGGTGAACATGATGCTAGTATGTCAAACGATTATGTATACTTGCTTGTAAGGTGAAATATTGTTGGCAGGATTGAATTTTTTAGATTACTTGTTTTATAGGTGAAACTTACCCTGATGGCGTTGAACCCTAAAATACAGTAAGCTGGTAATTGACTAGGTTTTTAAGATAACCCCCAATATTGATTTTTTAGTTTCTCCCAATACAATTAGTTTGTATATATAAAATAAGCCAAATAATTTCCTTGACAACTGTGAATTAATTGCTGTTTTTGTGATATGATATCACTAAATTTTGGGTTTAGAAAGATGATGAGCCCATCCCTCCCTCCCAACAACAGGAGTGTTACAAGAAGGCATTTAAGAAAAAATGTCTAATTTGAGTGTCCCCAAATCACCTCCCCCCGAACCCCACCCCCAAACCAAAAAAAAAACGGATGTGTTGATGGCCCAACTGTCATGCCATAGCACTTTGTGCTGCACTGAACAGAAGACTACCTAATATAATCACTGGCGGAGTATAAATCACAAAATTCTTCTTTAAGTTACGGCTTATAATCATAAATTCTTCTATAAGAATGGTATATAAGTGAATTAGGAATAAATGGTATGCCAAGAACACAGAATATTTGCAGTCCCACACTCGTCTTGGCTCCAAAACTAGTTAGTGAGTACTTTAAATTTCAAAGTGAACCATATTGCTAGATGTTCTAACCCACAGAATGTGAAGTGTCTTTTAGCTTCAAATGGTTAACAATGGAATTTTGTTGCAGGATTTGAAAGAGGCACTCTCAGATTCCATTGAATGTCAATCAAGCGACTGATCTGCAGATTCTATGTATAGGAGCTAGCTTCATGTTCAATGCTCTACAACGACTAGATCGATCAATAACGATCTTGGGAGCCTGATTCAGGTCTAAGCAGTGCTCGATTATGCTGAAGGGTCTTCATACCAATTAGTCCTGCTCGCTCTCTGAATAATAACATCCAATCTGTCCTTGGTAATATATTTTCACCAGGAGCTGGAAGAGTTCCTCCTTTTTAATGTATAATTGTATATAAGAAGATCTTAGTTCTTACCTAGATGGCTTGTAAATAAACATGCGAAAAACTTGGCATTATGCTTGGAAAAGAAAATGAGAAGATATAATTAGCAGCAGGAATCCATTTTGTGTTGCTTTCCATCTTTCCCTTCTTCTATATATAGCTATTAGCTAGTCTAGTCTACACTCTTTTCTTTCTTTCCTTTCATTCTTCATTATTGGATGGTTACTTTGCTGGGCTAGGATTTTCTCCATTTTAAGTAAATGGAGACTATTTCATGGTTCAGATTTAAAATGTGCGTTCTCTCTCCTGTCAGCATGTAGTCAAGTGGGGGCCATCGTCTACACTATTTTTTTAGTATATTTTTATTTTTGTTCATATAGCCCCCACTAGGTTTATATATTTTCTAATTTTTATTGGTCTTTGCCCAAATGAGAATGGAATTTACTTCCTTTCTAGTTTCTACAACGAATTAGGAAATTATCATACATGATATATATATATATATATCTTTTAAATTTAGACAATTAATATTAAGAGAAGTTTTTAAAACTATCATTTTTATAAGTACAAATATCAATTTCCAAAATTTATATGTAATTATCAATAATTTATTATACGAAAAAAATAAGCCTTACTTTTTGGCAAATTTATATTTTTATTAGTCTAATAAGGTACTCCTTTCGTCCCTTAATATAAGACGTTTTAGAGAAGTATTTTTGTCCCTTAATATAAGACGTTTTACAATTTCAAGTAAGCATTAATTGCGTAATTTCTAATATTACCTTAAGTAATAAATATAACTTTGGTTCTCTCACTATTTTTGGCCCAATAAATAACACTCTATTTTTTTAATACAAGGGCAATATAGACAATTGATATTATATTTAATGGTATACAATCATTTCTTTAATGCTTGTGCACAACTCTAAAATGACTGATATTAAGAGACGGAGGGAGTATCTTGTAATTTTGTAATATTGTATTCATACGAGTTTCGTTTGGAAATTTTATTTAATTATTTTTGTTTCATATTAACCTTTAATTTATTAAACATTTAGTTTGGTAATAAGAGAGGGAATATTGATTTTTCTCTAATTTATCCAACACAAAAAACTTAAAAACCAAAGGAATTCTATGAAAATTAATTGCAAAGTAATAAATGAAAAAAGGAATAGAAAAGATGTATAAAAATGGGCCCCACAAATCTCCTCGGGCCCACGGTCCCACCCAAATATGTTTGTAAATTTTCTGTCCAATCTTTTTCCAATTTTCTTGCACAACAAACTAGAGGCACAATATATTGTGTACAAATTCCTCAGAATTACAGCAGCACCCTTTTCCCTATTTTCTGACTGCGCAACCTAAAACCCTTCTCTCTCGACTGATATATAAATCCTAGTACATTAATGTATTGATCACTATTTGAATATTCAGTCGATTGATTTAAGTTTGCAGATATACGGTATGCTATGAACTCAATCATCATTTGGGATACATGAAGATGTTTTTGTTCATTTTTTTTGTTTAAATTCGACCAAAAACTAGCGAATTAGGGTTTATCTTTTAATATCCGTTGTATCTGTTGCATAATTTTTTTGAGATGTTTGTTGTATGAACTTTATTTGGTTTGTGTCAGGACTAACCCTAGTCCTGACTTTCATCAGAATCTAGACAGAGAATTAAATATCCAATGTGCAGATTATGATGCAACAGGAGCTTTAGGAATGTCAATTTTGAAGTCACAGTAGGAAGCTAATGACGAGTTCACGGAGAAACAGTGAATGACACAATGAATTAGTGATGAATTCAGCAATTAATAGAGGAATTTAGGTATCAAATGGTAGATAGTTGGAGAAGAAACTATAGATTTTGTATTCTATTTTGGAGATGAAATACTAGGATAATGCCCTATGCTAACATGCACCACTAACTCACTCTAACTCTAGCTATCATGCACCAAACTACCTAACAAACAATTTGACTTTAGCTAGAATCTTCAGCGAAGTAGTCCGTAGGTTTTTATTTCTAATTATCTCAAGTCCATTGGTCTTACAATTTGTTTTTCTTATTAAAAAAAGTTTTTTGGTAACTTTGATGAATGAGTTCGATAGTGAACTTATTGCCTAATGTTTTTATATGATTGTGATTTGTTCATTTGAGTTGAATACAGTGTCTGAAATTTTTTTGTAGCTTGGGTTTTTAGATTTTTGAGTACTACTATGGGGACATAAAATGTTTAGTCTGCAGCAATGTGGTACCTTTGTTTGGTGGTGGTTTTATTTGGCTGTTTGTATTGTGGAATTGATTGGTGCCTTTATTGTGTTTCTTATCTAGCTTAACTGACTGAAGCTTGAGATGTAATTGTGCTTCTCTTGAGAGAAATAATTGAAACATGGCTTCTCGAACACTTTTGAGGAGGAGGAGGTTTATTCCAGAGTACTTGAATATCTCTGCTCGCCCAATTCAAAATATACATTATCTGGGTCATGGACAATCTACTCAGCTTTTGGATTCTAGTACTTTTAGGTCTTTTACAGATATTCCTTCACGAGATACAGATAGCAAAAAGAATGTTGATGTTGCGGTAGTGGCAAATGAGGAGTTGGTAAAATTTTCTGCATTAGGACTATTTAGGAATAGCTGTTACAGGAATATAACATCCACTCGTGGAAATGGAAAATCAGAAAATGTTTCGCCCATGGGTCTAATGCCAACTTCACAATCTATTCGTTATGCGTCCACAACCACGGCAGGTCAACCTGATTTTGGCAGTGATAATGAACATAATGAAGAATTGGTTGCTAAAAAGAGAAAGGAGGCATCTCCAGAGGAGTGTGATCAAGCTGTTGAAGGTTTGAGTAGTGTAAAGGCCAAAGCAAAAGCCAAGCGTTTGCAAGAATCTCAGAAGGGCGCAGCTTCCATTTTAAGGAGATTGTGGACAAGCATTTTGGGTATTGGTCCAGCTTTGAGAGCTGTAGCATCTATGAGTAGGTTAGTAATTGTTTCTTATTCATTTTTTTTTGAACAACCAAACATTTCATTAGTTTTGGTTTTCATGATATGTTTTCTTCAGGGAAGACTGGGCCAAGAAACTCGTTCACTGGAAGAATGAATTTGTATCTACATTACAACATTACTGGTTGGGCATTAAGCTTCTGGGTACTGATGTGAGGATCAGCTTCAGGTTGCTTGGAAAACTTGCTGGTGGGAAGAGTCTATCTAGGAGGGAGAGGCAACAACTTACACGAACCACAGCTGATATTTTCAGGCTAGTGCCCGTTGCTGTTTTCATCGTGGTTCCATTCATGGAATTTTTGTTGCCAGTATTCCTCAAGTTATTCCCCAACATGTTACCATCAACCTTTCAAGATAAGATGAAAGAACAGGTACTAATCCTGATTGCTACCTACCCATCTGTTTTCTGCTTCAATCTTTAGTGAATTATGTTTTTTTTCCGTACTTGTTATTAGGGAATTGTGTTTTGCTTACATTTGTTATTAGGGAATTATTGCGGCAGTTTGCATGTGCACACATAATGAACGAATGGGATGGTAAACTTATGATGTATGTTAATCACGCGAGTCCTTTACCCAAATTGTTCCTCTTTTGGGTCTCTTGTTCGCCCCCCTTTTGGCGGCGCTTCTAGTGGATTTATTTACCCATCAAAAAAGCGAAGATAGCTTTACTAGTGCAATAGTATTTATGAACTCAACTTTACAATGCATTTATACCAAATAGTTCATGAGTAAACATATTGTTTGACCCGTTATTGTCACCTCGCAGGAAGCACTGAAGAGGAAGTTAAAGGCAAGAATAGAGTATGCAAAATTTCTTCAGGACACAGCCAGAGAAATGGCTAAGGAAGTACAAAACTCACGGAGTGGAGAAATCAAACAAACAGCTGAAGATCTTGATGAATTTGTTAACAAGGTCACTATTCTTTTTAAATTTCATCCCGTGTAAGCGTGACTTTCTTAGTATTGGTATTCTTTACACGCAATCCGTTATGGTGATGCAGGTTAGAACAGGTGCGCTTGTCTCTAATGAGGAAATTTTGGGCTTTGCTAAGTTGTTCAATGATGAATTAACTTTGGATAATATCAGCAGGTTGGACTTGTTGTCAACATTATTTCAATAGATTTGTTCTTGTAATTCAATCTGATTATTAATTGGTTAATTAATGATTTACTTACATTTTCCCGTTTATCAGGCCTCGATTAGTGAATATGTGCAAGTATATGGGAATCAGTCCTTTTGGAACTGATGCATACTTGCGGTTCATGCTCCGGAAAAGATTGAAATGGTAAGCTAAATCCGTCCTTTTAGGTAAATTTATAGATTCATTATTTGATATCAAATTTAGTGACAATAACTGAAATATATATAATACGAGCTTGGCTGGTAGCTGAACATTGTGGCATGGGGACTAAATTGATAACACTAAGGTCTGTTTCGACCTTTTGACTTCAAGCTCTCATAGAGTTGCTTGAGCTCAAGCTTGGCTTGACATTGTATTGAGCTTCTTAATTGGCATATCTCCAAACCATGAGGTTAACTCTAGTAGACATAGTATCTTCTTACAGTTCTATTTGTTCATTATTTTGTTTCTCACATTGTATGTGGAAAACATGTTTGTTCTGGTTCGTTGTGGCCTTTGACCTTTAAATGGAACCTAGTTGCTGGTTATCTGAGATGTTTGTTCTGGTTCCTTTTGGCATTTGACCTTTAAATGGAATCTAGTTGCTGGTTATTTGAGATGTAAGACTACTGATAATGAATTTGAGAACTACCTATCTCCCACATGAAGTTCTCTATTAGTGACCGAGGCTCAGAAATTTAACATGAGTTTCAATCAGTGATGCTCCATGAGCTTCTGGTTGAGTTTGCTTGGGCTGGGATTTGCAGATTGAAGTAGCAATTGGATTTTTGTTAACTTATTATTTCATGTAATAATAACATTTATATAGTCAAGTTGCTGTATTATAAGTTGAAATATCATATTTTCTTGATCTTACTGGAGTAGCAGAGAGAGGTTGCGATGCTGATGTAATTAATCACGTCACCCTGCCCCAACTTGATTCTTTCCGTGTCTCATAAATATATTGATTTTAAACAACATATATACAAATCTGTATTTTGAAGTTTGTGTTTGTATTTGACTATGTGAGTATTTCTTGGGTAGAAGCTTAAAGAACACATGATTTAGGTGTTGGTCAAGGGTGTTTAGAGTTTTCTGTGACTGAGTGCTTGTATTCGAGCTTTGGTGGATATTATTGTGCATATTAATATTTAGCGGAAGTAGGAAACCATGATATGACAAAATCTGCATCTTTACTTTCTTTATCATTTTTTTATTTTAAAATTATTAGTTCTATGTCCAATGTAAGAGTTGTTTGTGATCCCTACCAATGAATATATGCAGAAGCATGTTTTGCCACAGAATGATGGGGTAAAATGTGATAAAATTGGAGAGTTAATTTGTAGATAATTACACAATAACCCCTGTTGAATTGTAACCCAAGGGTTGGAACCAGTTAAAAGATCTCTCTATTCACAATCTTTTACTAAATCTTTGGTGCAGAAATCCATTGTTTATCTCAGGGTATAAATATAGAATGCTTTTACTAGAATATACAAGTTCAGGATCATAAGATGATGACGTGCAAAAAAGATCAGATACACACGCACAAACTATGTAGGTGTTAATTACATGCTTGGATTGGGATGATTCATGTTAATTATCTTTTCATATTGCAGTAGTTTTAGAATTTATTCTCTTCAATAACATCTTCTTATTAGTGCCTTCAGAAAGACAAATTCATTTCTAAAACATGCGTTGAAAATTTTATTGCACTTCTAATTTTTACTTTTGAGGGGGCATTTTTGGGTGTTTTTAAGGGGCGGGCGTGCGGTTGGGGTAATAACAAGACTTTCTTTTCTCAATATGAGAAAAGTTGAACAATTGTTATAAATCATGCATATATTTCAGTCTAATTATAATTTTTGTTCCTTAGGATAAAGAGTGATGATAAATTAATCCAAGCGGAGGGCGTGGAGTCCCTATCAGAAGCTGAACTTCGTGAAGATTGTAGAGAACGAGGAATGCTTGGATTACTTTCAGTTGAAGAAATGCGTCAACAGGTTTTATAATGAGACCAAATGCTGCATTTTTCTTTTCATCTTGCCTTTATCGAAAGGAAGTATTAAACATGGAATTGAGTTTGAATATGTGCCTCATATTCACTATAAACTTTTGTAGGACGCATTCAATCTTCATTGGTTTCACATACTTTGTTTCTACACTGCTGACTTTTTTTTTGGGGTTAGGAATTCCATATTACATGATATAGTGCTCTCAACATATATGTTAGTTTTTCATACAAGTGACTTTGAAGGTTTAGATCTAGTAACGTAGGTTGTCTATATTTTTTGAAGTAAAACCTTAAGTATGTAGGTATTAATGCTTTACGTGCATTGTGTCTCAAGCTGGTCAGCCCAACAATTATTCCATGATCCCATAAAACATGTACCCTATTAAGTCCTGCTAATGCTAGTTATGGATGTATATTTATGTAGAAAGCTGGCAAAAGGTTTCCTGTTTTGAGTATAAGCAGGGATGGAGTCCTTAGGGTCGTGGGGTGGCCCAAACTACCCAGAATTTAAAAGAAAAAGAAAACATTTAAGCATTTAAAATTTGTTTGTCTTTAAAGGCGCCCCCCCCCCCCCCCTCGAGCCCAAAAAAAAGAAAAAGGAAAAGGAAAAATTTCTATGTAATTTGCGCAAGTACCTTCTAAAATTGTCTTTTATTTCAGTTAAATCCAAAGTAAAAGAAATTTGTATTATTAATCAATAAAATTTATATTATTAATCAATAAAATTTATATCACTCCTGTTCCAAATATAAGATCATTATTAACTATTTGAAGTCTAACTTAAGACATTTTCAAACTTAAAATTAACATGAATTCCTTTAAATTTAGTTAATACAATGATGAATATTGTAATTTTTTTAAAAGTACTACTTATTGTAAGGCTTTTTGTTTCATAATTTTTAATGAATCATCTCAATTTTGAGTTTGAAAATGTCTCAAGTTGACTTTCAAAAGTCTAACAATGATCATATAATTTGGAATGGAGGGAGTATTATATAAATAGTAGTAGTAAGATTATATTACATTTGCACATGCCATATTATGTACTTCCCCTCACGGTAAAAATTCCTGGTTTCGTCCTCGAGTATAAGATGATATCTTGATTCTTTGACATAAAACATGCTGGGACCACACAAACTTAAGAACTACGTCACTGTGGGACTTATTATCTTATGGTATACGAGTACATGTACCTTTAATTTGTCATGGGGTCAAATCGATATCAACACTTATATTATTAAACAAAACTTAAGAATGCCTTGTTTAATTGATTGAATTCTTAAGGCGAACACTCACAACTTTTTCTTTTTATCCAAAGATTTAAAAAAGTTATATTTTGCAATCTTTAAAGCTGGACAACTTACAATTGAGGACTCTGCATCCACACATATAAAAGATTAAACAGTAAAAGAATCATAATATCTAACAGACAAACTTATCACAAAGAGGTGTTTTTCAATGCTAAGTTACATCGATTCGAATGGAGTATCTGGTCGAACATGGTTATTTTGAAGAGTCCGACACGGGTACTCCTCAATTTTTGACACTAAAATGAACTGTTCAACACTCATACCCTTGCCCGAGTGTTAAGTGTTGGATATGGGTACTTTAGGGGAAAGTGCAGTCCATGTAACCTAATTTTAAAGGAAGAAACCCATTTATATTGCGAATTATAGAATTTTGAAAACTAACACAATGCAACTAAAAGTGGTATTATGCTCTCTTCTTCTCTAAAAATTATTCTCAACATATATGTGTGTGTGTGTATCGTGCAGAAGTTTGGAGTATTCATTTTTTCAAATATCTTCCATTGTGCAGCTCTGTGATTGGTTGGATTTATCCCTTAACCACTCTGTACCATCTTCACTTCTTATCCTTTCCAGGTATATTTAAGACCCACTCTCTCTTGCTCTGTGTTTGTAATGTAATATCAGTTTCCTCTTGGATTTACATCTGATTTGTTTCCAATCTGATTTTGTTTGCAGAGCCTTCACTGTGACTGGAAAGTTAAGGCCCGAGGAAGCTGTTCGAGCTACACTGTCTTCACTCCCGGATGAGGTTGTAGATACTGTTGGTATCACGTCCTTACCTTCTGAAGATTCAGTTTCAGAAAGGAGGAGGAAACTGGAGTTCCTTGAAATGCAAGAGGAACTTATCAAGGTTAATCATTTTTGGGTTATTTTATACTGTGGTTGACAGTATCTTTAACATTGCAACCTGTTCATACCCATTTAGTGTCCCATTACTGTGAACATGACCACTCAGGCCTCAACCCTCTCCATTCTCTCATGTATGTGCACATGGTTTAGGGATGGCAAGGTAAGGGAGGAGGTGGTTGGGGAAAGTACAGGGAAAAGAGAAATAAAAAATATTACAATTCCATGAGTAAAAATCTAGATTTTATTAGGGAAGCAGATGAAAATCTCAATCAAGATCTTCTTCCTAAGAGACTTGAAATTACAAGGTTGAGCCTTGAGGAAATTCCTTTGGTCATGCTCATGCAGTACTAGTCTTAATTTACTTAAGCAGTTTTAAATTATGTTATCTTAGGAGGAGCAAGAGAAAGAGGAAAAAGAATTATCTAGAATGAAGCAATCTGTAGTTACTCATGAGGATACTGCCCTGAACGAGATGAGCATTCCAACAGCAAGAGAAGCACAAGACCAAGCTAGAGCAAGAGCTGTGGACAAACAGGAGCAACTTTGTGAACTCAGTCGTGCATTGGCTGTTTTAGCGTCTGCATCAGTGAGGATCATGATTAAATGATTTTTTTTTAGCTTTATGACCCAGTGTCTCACTGGTGTTTGGAAGGCATGAAATACTAATCTTTTTGCTGCTAATATGCGCAGTCTGTAAGTACGGAGCGTGAAGAGTTCTTGAGGCTTGTCAATAAGGAGGTATATCTTTGTTATGCATAACCGGTCATATCTTTTAAAATGTGGAATACTTCTATTTAAGTAAGCTTTGTCTTTCTCTTTATTTAAATGATTATAAGTGGTCAAAAGTCAGTTATTCTTATTATTTTGGTGAGCTATTTTTGTGTATGTGAGAAGTGAAATTGCAGTTTTTGCAAGTTTATAACCCTTGTAGAAAATGAGAGATCAGGTTCATTGGAACTCTGGCTATATTATCTGTCATTTTAAGGTATACTCGGAGTTGGTTTTGGTCCTTACCCACCTAAGATCAATCCCAGAGTCCCATTTAAATTCCCTTTTGTTTTAACATTTAATTTACTTGTAGATGCAAACTTGTTTGTCCAAGTATTTTCTGTCACTATACCTTAACTTTTGGGATCCTACACTCCAGTAGAATGCATATGATTTGAGTTGCTGTAGTGTTTAAAATTAGTAATGATACACTATTTGTTTTCTCCAGATAAATCTTTATAATAGTATTGTGGAAAAAGAGGGTGCAGAAGGTGAAAAAGAGGCCATGAAGGCATATAGAGCTGTCCGAGAGGAAAATGACCATGCTGCTGAAGTGTCTGTAGGTGACGAGGTTTCGTCAGTACTGATAGATAGAGTAAGTCTTTGAAACCCACACACTATCACTGAAAAGTAAAAAATCAAAATAATTAGACTGAGGCTTATTGTGATACTCTTGTGCACTTGAGGTGGTATTGACTATTTATGATCTGTGATACTTCAGGTTGATGCTATGCTCCAAAATCTTGAAAAGGAGATTGATGATGTGGATGCGAAGATTGGTGACCGTTGGCGAGTTCTTGACAAGTAAATAACTAATATATGTCTTTCTGATTACATTTTATGTATGGTTTTTTGACAATGGTTCGATGACTCAACACTCACTAAGCTACATATCAAGGATTAGAACCAGGTGATCTACAAGTTTAAGCTACAGACAATGCTCATAACATCTTAAGATGATTATTGAAAATTTCAGCCAAAATAAAGACAACTACTAAATCCACACAATTTCAAACACATACCGTTATTTCTTTCCCCAATAATAAGACGTTTGTCAAAAACGATGGTACAGTACATGTATACATGAAGTATAATGGAGATCAGGTACATGCACCAAAGAAATGACATACTGCAAGTCATGTTGCCCTGGATTTAAAAAGAATATCTCCAAGACAAAAAATGCAAAAGTATCTTTACAACCATAATAACATTTATTCATTCAAGAAATCAAACTGGTTAATCAAAAGTTTAATATTCAGCAATAATGTTTGAAGTTGAAACAATCACATGTACGGTCAACATATTCTCCTGAAGTTGTAGGACAGTTAATCTGAGGATGTGAATATATGAAGGGAAAAGGGAGCGTGTGTCTTAGACACACACAAGCTTGTGTGTGTCCTATTATTTTAAAAGATTTTATTAATGGCGTTTTTGGCATTCATCATTTTCATTAATGGTTGTTTTGACATTCATCAATTTGTCAATCAAAATTACATCGTATTAGGTGCAGGACACACACAAGCTTGTGTGTATCTAAGACACATACTCCCTTTTCCCATATATGAATTATATATATATATATTAAATATATACTTGTCAAAAAAGAAAAGTAAATGAATATATACTTTTCTTATGATAGATAGATCTATTATCAGTCATCAGATTGATTTTCTTTGTTGGGTGATACGGTAAATCTAGTACCATATAGTTGTAATGTGAAATTTGAATCTTAGCAAGAAATATTTTTTATGCTTGTGGGTGCATGTAACTGCTTATGTAATTCAGTTTGCATACATATCATAAGAATAAAATGTAACTTTGTGTATGTTAAGTTATAATTGAGACTTGAGAATATTAACCATCATAAGAAATAAGGTTAATATATTCAGTCTGAACATGATTGCATTTCTGATCTACTCCGTTGCATATCTGCCATTTATCCTCCCCTTCATCTTATATTTAGACGAGTTTTAATGGGGAAGTGTTAGGTGCTCGTTATTTAACATTACTGATGCTTTATGACTGCAGAGATTTTGATGGGAAAGTTAGTCCAGATGAGGTGGCAGCTGCGGCTATGTACTTGAAGGACACTTTGGGCAAGGAGGGGGTTCAAGAGCTCATCAGCAACCTCTCCAAAGACAAGGGTCAGTAATTGAAATTATTTTAACGATTATAAATAAGCATTTGGCATGTTCAGTAACAAAAATGTGTTTTTTTTTCCTTTTCAATTTATTTATTATTCTGAACCCTATTGAGTTGGTCTTTGAGGACCAGTCATAGTAAGCTATTGGAAGTTTGAGATTTATGAGTTCTTATATCTATCAGTGAGAATGCTCTATTGGTAATGCTGCAAAAGTAATTAGAATGGGCGGAAGAATTCAGGGGTCACATCTAGTTTGAGGAGGGGGGGTGGGGGGTGGGGGGGGGGGGGGGGAGTGAGTGTTGGGTTTTGGGCAGATGTGTGGTGAGATGAGTAGGGTGTTGAAGTAAAGTTTGTAAGTTGCATATAGCATAGCATTGTGATAGATATTATAAGGAAATTAAAGCTTGCGTGGTACTTTCCCGGAAGTGGTGAGCCAAGGTGAGGAACAGGGTTAGAGATGTATTAATATGACTATTTTTTATTTTATTATTTCCTCTATTTGTTTTTTTTTCTTATCTAGCCTTTTGCTGACTTGGTTGAACCTGGTTACTACTGCAGACGGGAAAATTCTTGTTGAAGACATTGTGAAGTTGGGCATTCGGGCAGAAGATGTCAATACAGATGATGCTGTGTGAGGGAAAGACCCAAAGAGGATTTTTTTGCCTTTTGGTATCTCGTAGTTGGTATAGTAGTATGGTTAGATAATCAATGTTCTTGATATATTTTAAATGACATATTAGTCCTGGTACGACTGTCAAATTTTTGTATGCGATGGAGTAGAGTTGTACTTTTACGGAGGCAATCTATTTCTCAAGTCGTATAAAAAAGATAATTATTGAAAAGATGCATATGCTTGTGACTTGTGAGCTTATAATAGGCTTGAGTTTGGGTGCAGCCATGTAGGCCGGAAAGAGTCGAATTTTGGCTCGGGGTTGATAATTTTAGGGAATTGATATTTTAACAAGTTAAATTATTAGTTCCACAAGGTACCCTTTCAAAGGAGGGTGGATTTTACTTGCTATTTATGCGAGGAATAATTTGTGGAATTATCATATTTACTTGTGAAAATATCAATTCTCTTAAGAATTCTTGACAGACCTAGAGGTATATATGGCATAACACACGCCTCTCTTTTATTATATCCATCAGATCACACGGATCCGGTTAGTATGAAGTGAATTTTATGATAAGTTCATTTTATGATCACACAGTCGGGAGAGTGATCTCTCCGTCTGCGTGTCAGCATTATATTTGACATAAAGTGAACTTACCATGAAGTTCACTTCATAGTAATCACTCTCACACACCCCATCCCCAATCCCCATGTAATATTATGCTGCGTTTGAATTGAAGGAATAAAGGTAGAAATGGAATGACTTAATCCTAGAAATAAAAAAAATTATATTTGGTTGCGATTGGAATGAATTGAACCATTCTTTTTTTTTTTTTTTGTTATTTTTGACTGAAATTTAATATTCTTACCCAAGATTTCATGCCCAAAGCCTTGTGAGTAATTTTTTTATCATTGAGTAATGAGGGTCTTGGAGGAGGGAGGAGGGAGGAGGGTGGAGGGGGAGAGGGAGAGGGAGGAGGCGGAGAATGGAATAACTCATTCCAATTAGAATGAAATAAATCATTCCGATTTTCATTCCATTCCTTCAATCCAAAGGCATGATTAGTATATTCGATGATTATGAAACTTATTTGTTTATATAGTTAATATCTGGAGACGATGTATGAAATAATTTTGGCGTATTTTATTATGCAAGTGGTACAAGAACAAACAATAGAATATAATAACATGGTTCGATCATTCCGCCTACATCTGCGACAGGAACAAGAATAATATCTTGAATAACTCAGAAGACCAAAAAAAAAAAGCTCCAAATGCAACTTTTGCTATAACCAATCTAACAAGAAGTTATAGAATTTTATAATAATATATGGTGTGACATCTTATATGTAGATTGTGTACAAAAAGTAGGACTCATGTATTACTTTACTAATGAAAATGCGTAAAGTATCTATTCGTAGATCTCCCTTCTTATTTTCTCACATTTTTTATACTGTCAGTGCACAATTTTTATATATAATTTGTGTCTCTAGAGCATTACCCATTAACAATTGACGTCCAAACCCTCCTACCATTCCCTTGTCTCTATAACTTCAACCTTTCTCCTCCCTATACATAAATTTTTCCTCTTGCTCTACTCTTGATCAAGAACATTTTCTAACAAAAGCAAATACATAGGGAAATATAAATTAAGAGTGAAGAAATGGAGAGAGAGACGTTGAGCAAAACTCACATTATGTTCGTCCCATTCCCAGCTCAGGGCCACATGAGCCCAATGACGCAATTCGCCAAGCGTTTAGCCTCGAAAGGCGTGCGAATCACGGTGATTCTTCCGGCAGAAATCCAAAATTCCATGCAAATAACCAACTCATTGATCAACATTGAGTGCATCTCCTTTGATCTTGATAAAGATGAGATACCATACAGCATGCAGGCTTATATGGGATTTGTAAAACTCAAGGTCACAGATAAACTGAGTGACCTAATTGAGAAGCAGAAAACAAATGGCTACCCTGTTAATTTGCTAGTGGTGGATGCATTATATCCATCTGGGGTAGAAATGTGCCACCAACTGGGGCTAAAAGGAGCTCCATTTTTCACTCAGTCTTGTGCTGTGGGTGCCATTTATTATAATGCTCGCTTAGGAAAACTGAAGATACCTCTGGAGGAAGGGCTGACTTCAGTTTCATTGCCTTCAATGCCTTTGATGGGGAGAAATGATTTGCCAATTGTTGACAGTGGCCCCTTTCTTGATCTCTTGGAATATTTTGGGAATCAGTTTTCGGATCTTGACAAGGCTGACTGGATCTTTTTCAATACTTTTGACAAGATTGAAAATGAGGTTGGGATAGTTTAATTCTAGTTAAATTAATCATGAGTTCTTATTAAGAGCAATGCTACTATCACATAATTTAGGTCACATAAAGCTCACATACACACACATGCATATTTGCGGGCCCTGCATGTCATGCAGAGCCCACAGTATGCATGTGTGTGTATGTGAGCATTATGTGACCCAAAATTATGTGATAGCAGCATTATTTTTTCAACTTTCTACGTATAAAATGCAATTTTTTTTATAGACTGTCCATTCTGAACGGTTAGAATGGGATCTCTTACCGAACAAGCTAAAACTCGGTGCTTTTTAAATTTCGGTAGATAAAAGCTGGACTATATATGGATCATGAAAAAGGGACTAAGATCCTCTCTATTCTAGTTACCTTTCAACCAATTTCTTCCAATACACATTTAACGATACATATTGTTTTTAGCAATGGTCTTGCTACACTTACTGACATTTTTTGTGTCGCTAAATGTTACATTTGTGATGCTAAATGTGTATACGGGGAAATTGGGTGAAAGGTATAACGTACCATGAAGAATTCTTCATGCAATCAGAATTTTAAACATATCACCCATTATGATTTTTAAATATCCCTCGTTCCCATGTTCACTAAACTCATCAAGTTCAATTATGTGACCCCCTTTGTCTATTTAATTTGGTTCATAATAACAACCCATGTTGCTATATATATATATTGTTGAAGGAAGCAAAATGGCTGTCAAGCCACTGGCCAATTACAACCATCGGACCAACAATTCCATCAATGTACTTAGACAAACAGTTACCCAATGACAAAACTTATGGCATCAATCTCTTCAAGCCAGACGTGGAATCTTGCGTCAAGTGGCTAGACGCCAGAGACCCTGCCTCAGTAGTCTACGCCTCATTCGGCAGCCTATACAACCTCGGCCAAGACTACATGGACGAAGTAGCGTGGGGCTTATTACATAGCAAATATCACTTCTTATGGGTTGTTAGAGAATCCGAACGTAGAAAACTCCGTAGCGATTTCTTGGCAGAGGCAGAGGGAAAAGGCCTAATAGTGAGTTGGTGCCCTCAACTCCAAGTGTTGTCTCATAAATCCATAGGGAGCTTTATGAGTCATTGTGGTTGGAACTCGACGCTTGAGGCGTTGAGTTTGGGCGTGCCGATGGTGGCAGTGCCACAATGGTTTGATCAGACTACTAATGCCAAGTATATTGTGGATGTATGGCGAATTGGGGTTCGGGTTCCGATGGGAGAAAAGGGGGTTGTTTTGAGGGGAGAAGTTGCCGAGTGTATAAGGGATGCTATGGAGGGGGAAGTAGGGAAAGAGCTTAGAGGGAATGCTTTGAAATGGAAGGAGTTGGCTGTGGAGGCAATGGGAGAAGGGGGTAGCTCTGATAAGAATATTGATGTGTTCATTTCAAGGCTTGTGTACACCTGAGTTTGTTAGCTTGTCATTTGCTTTGGCGCAGCAAGTAGAAGGCGGGACCAGGATCCTCTCCATTTCGAGTGAATGGAGACTCTTCATTTCATGGTTCATATTTAAAGTGTGTTGAAATGTGACATTATGCTAACAGGAGAGAGAACGCACATTTTAAATCTGGTCCATGAAATGGAGAGTCTCCATTTACTTGAAATGGAGAGGATCCTAGTCCAGAAAGGCGTAGTATCTTGACTTGGTTCTGTTCCTCTATTTTTTTTAATAATACCGGGTGTGGAAATAATGTAACATTTGCATTTTATTTAGCAACTCGAAGATGTCTAATTTCCTCGAATGATTATATACTTTGTTCATGAAGAACGTACAATTGTTAATATTATTGTCTTTTAACTTTGAACAATTGTAATCTGATGTTGTTGGGATAAATCAATACGTATTTAATTATTAGGTAATTGCAATTGCTTGATGTTAGCCTAAATATGATTTTTAGGCTAATGAAATTGCTTGATGTTAGTCAATTGTCATGCATCCCATTATAATTTTCCCGACTACACATTACAAAAATTTCTTTAGCGACACAACAATATTTATCGCAAATAATTGTGTTGTTAGTGTCGTTAAGTAGATTCGAGGTCTCCAAGTCTTTTTTTCCCCATGATCCTTAGAACTGTTCATTTTTTATTAGAAGCTTGTGATTTGATTTTTGATGCAATAAGTAAGTACACCACACATACACAAAAATTCTTACATATAAAAGTAATGTATTAGAGGTCAATCCTACTCGAGTAGTACCAATAGGATGCATAGAGGAAGAACCACTACACCTAGGAATCAAGAACACAAAAGTTTGTTTTGATGAGTAATTGTAAGTATGGGTATAATTATACTTTTAATAATAAAATTGGCATGATAATTATATTTCTTAATAAGTGTGTAAATTGTTAAAAGTGTAATATAAGACTTTTTAGAGTTGTGCACAAGCATTAAGAAAATAATTGTATAGTATTAAATATAATATCAAATGTCTATATTGTCCTTGTATTGAAAAAAAAAATTGTTATTTATTAGGGAAAAAATAGTGAGAGAACCTAAAATTATATTTAATACTTGAGGTAATATTGGAAACTAAGCAATTAATGCTTACTTGAAATTCTAAAACGTCATATATTAAGAGAAAAAAAACTTCTCTAAAACGTATAAGAGACGAACAAAGTACTATTACTATTCAATAAGCCATTTGCTAGTTGATCATCCATATGGTCTTGGCCAAGGTTGGCTAGGCTTCCAAATGATACATAGATATATTACCGAGAGATTCGGTTAGCATGAAGTTAACTTCATGGTAAGTTGATCAATTGATCAATATAATGCTGACACGCTCGACATGCATGTCGACACTACATTGGTCAATTCACCCGTACTAACCACTTTGATTACCGAGCCATTATGTTTTGTGTCCATTTCATGCACGATTGTTTGTGCGCCAGGCTGGAAGAGGCCGAGGCCGTAGTCTTTGTTAAGCATTTAATTTGTCCATGTATATTGATGGAATTGATGGAAGCTGAAGACACTTGGCATATTGAAGAATGAAACTTGTTTAATGCAAGCCATTTCATATAATGATATGATTTAAATCGGAGTATTTAATTAATTGATATGTTTTTTTTGTTGTCAAATTCTAAGAAATATAATAAATGAAAGGGTAAAAGGTACAATATGTAAGGGGCATATCCCAGATCAAAGTATAACAGTACCATCAATGGATAAACCCAACGTTGGGAAAGTTATACAATAACTCTAAAAACATAAAATCATACTTGTGTCTAACTGCATTTTTCCTAAAGAAATAAGAATTGTGGAGTTTACATTTAATTACGTGGATAATCTCACAACCAATACAGGAAGCAGATTTAGTTGGATCCCTGTGTAGTCTGGAATTGTGTTCTCGCCAAATTTGGTACACCAAGGCCGAAAGTCCAAGAGAAAGTGTAAGGCGCAGAAGCTTTGAGTGTTGAGGGCACTTTAGAAATGCTATAATTGATGACCAATCTCTATGGATTCCTCTCCAGCCACAATAGCGCATGACATAAAGCATAACAGTAAAAGCAAAATTACATTGAAAAAATAAATGAGAAAAAATTCATTTTGAGTGTTACATAGCAGACAAGTTCCTGGAGTATCAATTCCATATCTCTGAAGAACATCCTTAGTTCTAAATCCCTTAATGAAATGCAAGCCAAAGATAGAAAGCATATCTAGGAACCTGAAATTTATGCCATACAAGATCCCTTCAATCAACTTTCGGGTCTCTTTTTCGGATGGAGTTCCAAATAACAATGGTTGAGACAGCGGTAGAGGAGTCCCAGCTTAAGTAGTCATGCCTAGATAAATCATAAGATCTGGTGAAATCAAAAGAATTTCGAAAGTTAATCATAAGAGCACAGTTTGAACTTGGCAGCCTCCATCCATAATTGCCCAGAACCGAAACCACTGTAGCCAAATGTCCAAGCCTAGAATTTGACATGAGCATATTTGAGAAAGTGTTGGCCAAGGGAGTCTGATTTAACCATGGGTCGAACCAGAGGCTGGTAAGATTCCTGTCCCCTATATGGTAGTGAATATGCAGCAAATCAATACTTCTTAAATGTAGGACCTTTCGCCAAATCCAAGAACAATCCGCGAGAATAGACAATCACCTAATTTTTTTTCTTTAATAACTGTATTCTGAATCCACTTAGCCCATAAGGATGTAGAGTGAGGATTAACAACATTTCAAACATGAAGCAGGATGGAGGCAGTGTTCCAATTAATTGATATGTATTGGGCAGCGAATAACCATAACACGAGTTTTTAATAAGTAAAATAGGAAAGAAGGAACCCTACATAAAAAAAAGAAGTACAAGGTATACCACATAATTGTATTGTAATTTTATTTTTTTTAGTGTGTCAATATGAAGTCGTTCCTAGAGCAGTTCTAAATGAATGGGTTGTAATTTTGTCTGTGCACATTTAGAGGGAGTTGAATATGTGTTTATACTTAAAGTAATTATCTAAACTAAGCATCCTATTTATAGGAGAATGGAAGGATACTATTTGAAAATAAAAATCACGGGCAAACTATATTTTCTTCATGGGCGCAACCGGCGAATTTTTTTTGATTTCACTATTTATTACTGTGCAATAAAATATTATAATAAAACGAAAACTTTAAATAAAATATAATATATTCTATTTATAATCTAATAAAACAAAACTTGTATAATATATATATATATATATATATATAAGTAATAAAACAAAATTGAGATAATTTTTTACCGACGATTTTGAAAAATAAGTAAGTGGGAGTCCATATCATAAGCCAAATTTACAATAAATACTTCAATAAAAATCTCTCTATTTATCTTAACTCACTTGGCTTCACAAAATATATTTTTAACAATATTTATTTATCATTAATATTATAACTCACAATATTAACAACCAGATCATTTCCAGGAAAGAGGGGGCTTTCCGATAAGGACTTCTCCTTATTGGCGCGCAATTAGACTGACCTAACCCCTTTCCTCGTTAGAACTTTCTAGACATTGTCAATAATGCAAATAATAATATGAATAACTTTATCGTCTCAATTTTTGATTTAATAATATAAAAATATTGTGCAGATGATACTGTGACAATAACTGAATCAATAATATGAGATACTATGCATCAACTACTATGATCAATAATTGAATAAAACTGAGTGAATTCTCGCGTAAGCATCAATAATCAAAGATACTGTATAATACCGTGTGCTACTGTGCAACCATGCTTATTACTGTTTTTTTATCACCGGGTATTTCAACAGTTTTAACGGTAAAAGTTTTACCGTTATTTATAGAAAATTTATTCTTGTCGTTTTCTTCATTCGACAATTTTCCTGATATGGACCCACAAATGATTGCGCCGTCCTACGAATATTCCCCGACAAAAAAATATTCTCCGACCAAACGAATATTTTCCGACACAATGAATATTTTATGGCCACTTGCTTACTTTGCAAAATTTGCACATTTCACCCATAACTAAAGCATTATATCAAATCAACACCTTACTATTTCAAAATAATATATAACAAAATTAAATCTTTATTTCATAAAAATTGGGGTTTTACAGTCTTGGGGGAGGGAAAGTATGGAATGAATCATTACAACTAGAATGAAATGAATCATTCCAATCTCCATTCTATTCTTTCAATTCAAACACAACATAAGTGATTTTTTAAAAATCTAGTCCAGTAAGTAATTCTATGAAATTTTATATCCATATTGGGTCTCCACGAAATTAGCATATATATGTATGGCAAGATGAATATATATAAGTCTACTTTTGATAGCATCATATATGATGTGTCCAATTCATATAGCACAAACTTGCTCATTCAAATGAGCTCCATACAAAGCATATTATCATCATTAAAATCAAAAACACATTGGATAAAATATTTCCACCTCTTTGTGAAAGGGACAAGAGCCTAAAAGTGTGACCCACACAATGTTTGTAATCTGAAGTCAGTATTTAATGTGCGATATTGGAGACTTGATATATATTAATCAAGTGAAAGGAGAAAATTTGACTCTCTTTTTTGAGTTGTGTTCCTATTTTATATCCTAATTGTATCTCATTCTTCTATTTTCTATTTTCTCTCCAATAAATAATTATCATCAAAAGTTACGCCAAGAAAAAAAAAATTAGTTGGTAGTAAAAATAATTATATCAGAACAAATATATATTTAAAAATACTTTTATAGTTATTTTAGTGATATTTAATACTTTAAATAATGTTTATTATTCTGACATAATATTTTTGATCCGACAATATTAATTAATCATTAAAAGATTATTTTAAACTTCCATTTTATTGGTAATTTAGACTGAAATTAAACTCATAGACCCATCATTGTCAATGTTCAATAAAGACCTGGTAAAATCGACCCAAACCCGCGGGCCGGGCTTTGGGCTTCACATTTTCAGTCCTATCCAAAAATTGGGCCGTTTTGGCCCTGCTAGTTTGAGCCAAGCCCAGAAATGTGTCAAAATGTAGGCATAAATCAGTCCAGGCCATCGGGCCGGGCTAGCCCGCCCGTCACGGGTCGGGCTTTGGGCTTCACTTTTTGAAGCCCATAAAAACCTGAAGCCGTTTAGGTCCGATCCCGACGATAGCCCGACCTGTTTGAACCAACACGACCCGTTTGTCAGGTCTAGTTGGATCCTACATCCTTTGATTTGCAAAGGCTTGGTGGATAGTTATTTTAAACTTGTGTATGCCCACAATGAGTAGTACTATATGTGAGGCATGCATAACATATTGTGATACGATTGTGTAATTAAGTTGTCACTTGTCATTCTGCTGAGAAGTTAATGAAGAGTTGCATTTGTACCGTAGTAATGGCTTTTTGGGCTATAAAGTACTTTTCATCTCTCTCCCCTTCTAGATCCTTGCTGCTCAGGGTCGGCCCTGAGTGGTGCAGAAGGGACGACCGCACACAGGGCCTTCAAATTCGGAGGATCTTCGAAAATTTTTTTTGTGTATATGTAGAAAATTGATTATGGAAGTTTGATTGATGATTTTGTAGCAAAAAATGCAAGAATGATGCTAACGATCATGTGAAGTTTATTGTCTATTTAAGTTTTAGCTACATTTTTTTTAATTGATAATTTATTGAAGTTTTAGCTATATTTTCTTTCTAATTGATAATTTTGTTACTCGACGTTGACATTTATTATTTTAATTAATGATGAATTTTGATATAAATTGTGCTTTATATATTGATGCTGATAAAAAAATTAGTATTTTTATATGCGAGAGAGTCCCTATTTTTTTCTCGCACAGGGCCTCTAAATTCTTAGGACCGGCTCTATTTGCTGCTTAATTCGGTGGGAGCCGGAAAGGCTACCTTTTGTAAATATCGAAGATGACACATGAAACACGACTTCACCTATTAACCAAGAGTATTTCACCACGTTTATCACATGTTTGGCTATGGTCCTCCGTCCAACAAAACTCACAAGGAAGAACACCCACAAATATATTATTGGCCATAGAAGATACATAGATAAGGGAGATTTATATAACACTATATATTGATACACTTATCTTTATAACTTTTAAGCCTTCTCCCATATATAAAATTCTTCCTCTTGCTCAAGAACATTTTGTAAATTGAGAGATTCATCAAGAGATGGAAAAATTTGAGAGGGAAACGTTGGGCAAAACTCACATTATGTTCATCCCATTCCCAGCTCAAGGCCATATGAGCCCAATGATGCAATTCGCCAAGCGTTTGGCCTGGAAAGGCGTGCGAATCACCCTAATTCTTCCGGCAGAAGTTCGAGATTCCATGCAAATGCCCAACTCATTGGTGATCAACACTGAGTGCATCTCCTTTGATTTTTGTAAAGAGGATGGGATGCCCTACAGCATGCAGGCTTATATGGGAGTTGTAAAACTCAAGGTCACAAATAAACTGACTGACCTGATCGAGAAGCAGAAAACAAATGGCTACCCTGTTCATTTGCTGGTGGTCGATTCATTATACCCATCTGGGGTACAGATGTGCCACCAACTGGGCCTAAAAGGAGCTCCATTTTTCACTCAGTCTTGTGCTGTGGCTGCCATTTATTATAATGCTCGCTTAGGGAAACTCCAGATACCTCTGGAGGAAGGGCTGGCCTCTGTTTCATTGCCTTCAATGCCATTGCTGGGGAGAAATGATTTGCCAATTATTGAGAATGGCACCTTTCCTGATCTCTTGGAGCATTTTGGGAATCAGTTTTCAGATCTTGATAAAGCGGATTGGATCTTTTTCAACACTTTTGATAAGCTTGAAAATGAGGTTAGTTGGTTTCGAGTTATCTTAATTATTAACCATGTTTTCTTGTTAGTATTAGTACAAGAGGATTGATATTTTGAGTAATGCTAGAAACGCAATTTATTCTACAATTATTTTACAATTTGTTGATGTGGCATACTCCACCTCAGCATATTGATGAACAAATTGCTTCAATGTAGTCTTCGGTCCCACATAAAAGCTAAGGCGGAGTATACCACATCAGCGAATTGTAAAATAGTTGTAGAATAAGTTGTGTCTCTAGCATTATTCTTGTTATTTATTGCATGTTCAATTATGTGATTCCGGATCATTAGGATCCCCGATCTTCCAATTTCCCTCAATACACAATTAGCGACACAAATTCTATATTTAGCAATAAAATAAAATTCATCGCAAACAATTAAGTAGCTAAAATTCATTGCTATATATATTGTTGTAGGAAGCAAAATGGCTATCTAGCCAATGGCCAATAACAGCCATCGGACCATCAATCCCTTCAATGTACTTGGACAAACAATTACCAGATGACATAGACTATGGCATCAATCTCTTCAAGGCAGACGTGGAATCGTGCATCGAGTGGCTAGACGCCAGAGACCCTGGCTCAGTAGTCTACGCCTCATTCGGGAGCCTGCAGTACAACCTCGGCCAAGACTACATGGACGAATTAGCATGGGGCTTGTTACATAGCAAATATCACTTCATATGGGTTGTTAGAGAATCCGAACGTACAAAGCTCCCCGGCGATTTCTTGGCAGAGGCAGAGGGAAAAGGCCTAATAGTGAGCTGGTGCCCTCAACTCCAAGTGTTGTCTCATAAATCCATAGGGAGTTTTATGAGTCATTGTGGTTGGAACTCGACGCTTGAGGCGTTGAGTTTGGGCGTGCCGATGGTGGCAGTGCCACAATGGTTTGATCAGACTACTAATGCCAAGTATATCGTGGATGTATGGCGAATTGGGGTTCGGGTTCCGATGGGCGAAAAGGGGGTTGTTTTGAGGGGAGAAGTTGCCGGGTGTATAAAGGATGCTATGGAGGGGGAAATAGGAAAAGAGCTTAGAGGGAACGCTTTGAAATGGAAGGAATTGGCTGTGGAGGCAATGGGAGAAGGGGGTAGCTCTGATAAGAATATTGATGAGTTCATTTCAAAGCTTGTGTCCACCTGAATTTGTGGAAGTACTGCAACATTCACTTTGAATGTTATTAGCATTTATTTATGCTAATATAATGTTGTTATTGTTTTTCTTGAATCGTAAGCAATTGCAATATCATTGGGATAAATTTGCTTCCTATTTTAGGCAATTTTGATTGCTTGAAGCTAGTCAAGATTTGGTATCCACTAAAAAAGGCGGTTTAATGTGTTATGTGTCGCTAAAACAATAACAAAGTATCGCTAAGTATATATTTGCTCTGCCAGCATCATTTTTAATTGGGTTACAAACCTATAACATGAATTATATTCAATGATTTCAAAAATCTGAACTAACTAACTGGGAGCTGTCGTTTACACTCCTAAATTAACCTCACTTTCACTTCACGAATTTAAATAATTAGCACAGTAGTAAGCAAGGATCGATCCCACAGAGAGTGAGTTTGTTTTAGATTTATTCAACTATTTTAACAGAAAATAAAAATGGGGGATTTTTGAAATTGTTTTAAACTAAGAAAAACAGAATTTAAATAAAGAGATTAACCAAATATGTAAAAACTTCAGTTCTGTAGTTCAGTTTCACCAAGCACAGCAATCAATTAATCAAGTTATTATTCTTTACCCTTCAATGAAACTATTAACCCTAGATAACAATAAGCTCTGTTATCCGAAATTCTCCTTAGATATTCACTGTATGAAACAAGCTCTTCACCAGATTCAACTAGCATATAACCTAGAACAAGCTCTCTAGATTTAATATGATAGAAGCATTAAGAAATAGAGAATTAGGCTAATCCAAGCAACAAACACATAAGCTCGATTTGTTTAACTTGTTTTCTGATAATCTTAGCAATACCCAAAAGCTTGTCCACAATTAGTATCACTAATTTACTACTTGTGATGAAGACATATATCAATTACACGTAATACCAATCTTAATCTAGCATATGATAATGATTAAATTAACTCAATTGGCCATATCAAATTAATTAGATCAATTAGCATACAATCAATGAAAACAGATTATCAGAAGAAATTTCATACAAGAAGGAATAAATAATAATACTTAATTAATTAATTACTTGTAACAAGGTTCCACCTCCCTTTAGAACTGAATAAAGAAACTAGCCTGACATGCTCCAAGTCTACACTTCAATGAGGTATGATAGTTGGTAGAAGATTGAATGAAATAAAACCTTGACTATCATCCTCTATTTATAGTGCTAGACAAAGACCTAAATCCTATGAGAACTAGGAATCCAAATCCTAAAAGGAATTGCAATTATAACTAGTTTCCATAAAGAAATAGAATCTAATAAGGAAATAAAATCTCAGTCCAAAGAAGTCCTAATTCTAATAGTAATATCAATCCAATTCCATGTAGGAATCTCCAAATATTGAGAAAGTCAACTGCTGGTCAAACTCCTCTTCAATTCAACTCCAAATCAACTTGTTTCCATCCTTTTAGCTTTAATTCACCTGAAAATAATAAACATCTCAATAAGTCCATATACACTATAAAATATATAGTAAACTAAATATAAAGGAATAAAAATAAATGAATATTATGTACTTATCAAATTCCCCCACACTTAGCCTTTACACGTCCTCGTGTAAACCAAAAGTTTGATTTCCAAAAACAATTCCATTCAACCATAATGTTAAAAGATTTTAAGATCAAATCATAATTATCAATACTAAACCCACAAAAGCATAATCAATGTTCATCAATTAACTCACGATAACCACCTTGCCATTTCACCAATGAATTTCATTAAGTTAAATTGTAATCACATAAGTCCTCTTCTATGATCCACACACTTACTCAACTTAATTATCATGGAGCAAAAACCGTGCACACCACTCAAAACTCAAAACATATTTTTATGCTTTAATTTTTTACCAGAACCCTTTCATTTTACTATTTGTTTCCGGTTAATGCATTTTATGCTCCGTTTCACCTTCCTCAATCATTCTTTTGTAAATGAGTGCATTTTATGCTCCATCTCACTTATCCGCACGTGTTTATGGGAGAGTGCGTTTTACGCTCCATCTTATCCCACCACATGACTTCTCTTGTGTTTCTTTTTCAACAATTTCACTGGTTTCCAATTTTTCTTATTATTTTTTTTTTCACATGGTCCTGCAAAAAACTTAAGCAGTTCAATAGTTCTAGAGCATGAGATTAGTGCACATAGACAACTCCACAGATAACTTAGCCAACTAAGCATATATCACATGTTCAAGTACTCATGAGATACAAATTCAATTCAAATCAATTACTATGGATAATGACTTAGTTTTTCTCAATCATTAATCAATTAAGCATCAAACTGATTTTGAATTTTTAGCATTGATTTTTAATTTTTGACTTTAACCTTCAAACACATAGGCAAAAAGACTCATGGAAATCAATTTTTTTCAAAAATTTTCAAAGGCATCAAGATGGTCCTATTTCCTATCAAAATCGACAGATCAAATACCACTAAAATAAAAAATAAAAAACCTAAATCTCTCCCCCCACACTCAAACCTTACATTGTCCCCAATGTAAGAAAATCATGCAAATAAAAAAGAACTACATCCAAATAAAAAAAAAACTAAATAGTAAAGGGATAGAAAAATCAAATCTGGACTCTTGGGTTGCCTCCCAAGCAGCTGCCCTTGTTTATTGTCATCGGCTTGACATCATTCTTCTCATTCTATGTAATCGGACTTGTGAACTTTAAGTGGACTGGTAACAGTTTCATCCTTAAATGAGGAACATTGTGTACTTCATGATCCTGCTCCTTTCCAGCCACTAAATCCTCCTCGTATAATTGTATTTGATCAAAATATTCCTGCACTGAAGAATCCACAATATCAATAGCAAAAATAGATTTAAAATTACCAAGATACCTCTTAGCCTTATCTACGTTGAACTGAAACTTTGTATTGTCCACTTCCATGGTAAAGGTTTGATGGTGTGTATTACTCATTGCTTCTGTTAGTTGTACTGATGGAGATGAATCCACGTCTTTCTTGTCGAGATCTGCAGAACTTATCAAATCAGTCCCATCTTCCTCTTGTTCCTTCTCCTGATCAAATTCTATATGATTGTCTGTTCCTGAAGTAAGCATTGAATCCTCCTGCTCCTCTTCGTCAAATCCCATTGTACTGAAGTTCTCAACAAACGGAGGAGGTAACTCCCCTAAACCTTGAGATTCTAACCTCCCTATTGTGGTTGCAAGCTGACCAACTTGATCCCTCATACCTTGAACAGAAGTTATTGTCTCCTGCTGGAACTGCTGTGTCTGACTCATGAACTGTAGTGTTTGGCTCATGAATGCCTTGAACATATCCTCCATAGATGTCCCAGAATTGACAGGTACTTCGTAGCTCAAGTCGTGATGATCTCTCCATCCGAAATTGTGAGTTTCTGCCCAAGGATCACATAGATGTGGATTTTGTCTGGAGAATGTCCCCACAGCATTAACTTGATGAACAATTACATCATCTTGCACTATGGGACAATCATTTGTCACATGCCCTGATTTTGAGCAAATTCCACATACTTTTGCAACCGGCACGTTTCCTGTTGTTAATTGTTTCACCACAGCAGTTAAGTTAGAAATCTGTTGTACCAATTCACTCGTGCTTACCTCACTTACCCTTTGTGGAGCATGATCATTTCTTGTTCCGTATTGTTGTGAGTTAGCAGCCATGTTTGCAATCAAATTTCTTGCATCCTCCAGTGTCTTGTCTACTAATGCTCCTCCACTAGCCGCATCGATCATACTTCTTTCCATTGGTATCAATCCCTCATAGAAGTACTGAATCAAGTGTTGCTCATCAATCCCGTGAGGTGGACAGCTGGAACACAACTTCTTGAACCTTTCCCAATACTCGTAAAGAGTTTCTCCATTGAACTGCCTGATTCCACATATCTTCTTCCTTGTATCAGCAACTCTTGATGCAGGAAAATACCTCTCCAAGAATAGCCTTTGCATATCGGTCCATGATCGTATCGATCCTGAAGGAAGATAGTATAACCAGTCTTTCGCCAAATCTGCTAAGGAGAATGGAAAAAACCTAAGCTTGATCTGCTCATCTGTCACTCCTTGTGATTCCATCGTGGAACACACCACATGGAACTCCTTTAGATGCGTATATGGATTTTCACCTGTGAGACCACGAAAAATAGGCAAAAAACGAATTAGTCCGTAGTTAAGTTCAAAAGCAACATCTAAGGTGGGATATTCAATACACAAGGATGGTTGATCAAGGTCTGGAGTAGCTAGTTCTTTTAAAGTCCGATTGTTGTTCGGCACAGCCATCTTTTCCTTTTTAAGTGTTGGAACAAGAGCTTTTTTTGTATCTGCAGTTTTCTCTATCTCTTGATCAAAATTTGAGTGAGAGGATTGAGTCATAAAACAAAAAGAAAAAAAAATAAAATAATAAAATAAACAAAAACAAAGAATAAACAAAAACAAATAACACTCCCCGGCAACGGCGCCAAAATTTGGGAGCTGTCGTTTACACTCCTAAATTAACCTCACTTTCACTTCACGAATTTAAATAATTAGCACAGTAGTAAGCAAGGATCGATCCCACAGAGAGTGAGTTTGTTTTAGATTTATTCAACTATTTTAACAGAAAATAAAAATGGGGGATTTTTGAAATTATTTTAAACTAAGAAAAACAGAATTTAAATAAAGAGATTAACCAAATATGTAAAAACTTCAGTTCTGTAGTTCAGTTTCACCAAGCACAGCAATCAATTAATCAAGTTATTATTCTTTACCCTTCAATGAAACTATTAACCCTAGATAACAATAAGCTCTGTTATCCGAAATTCTCCTTAGATATTCACTGTATGAAACAAGCTCTTCACCAGATTCAACTAGCATATAACCTAGAACAAGCTCTCTAGATTTAATATGATAGAAGCATTAAGAAATAGAGAATTAGGCTAATCCAAGCAACAAACACATAAGCTCGATTTGTTTAACTTGTTTTCTGATAATCTTAGCAATACCCAAAAGCTTGTCCACAATTAGTATCACTAATTTACTACTTGTGATGAAGACAGATATCAATTACACGTAATACCAATCTTAATCTAGCATATGATAATGATTAAATTAACTCAATTGGCCATATCAAATTAATTAGATCAATTAGCATACAATCAATGAAAACAGATTATCAGAAGAAATTTCATACAAGAAGGAATAAATAATAATACTTAATTAATTAATTACTTGTAACAAGGTTCCACCTCCCTTTAGAACTGAATAAAGAAACTAGCCTGACATGCTCCAAGTCTACACTTCAATGAGGTATGATAGTTGGTAGAAGATTGAATGAAATAAAACCTTGACTATCATCCTCTATTTATAGTGCTAGACAAAGACCTAAATCCTATGAGAACTAGGAATCCAAATCCTAAAAGGAATTGCAATTATAACTAGTTTCCATAAAGAAATAGAATCTAATAAGGAAATAAAATCTCAGTCCAAAGAAGTCCTAATTCTAATAGTAATATCAATCCAATTCCATGTAGGAATCTCCAAATATTGAGAAAGTCAACTGCTGGTCAAACTCCTCTTCAATTCAACTCCAAATCAACTTGTTTCCATCCTTTTAGCTTTAATTCACCTGAAAATAATAAACATCTCAATAAGTCCATATACACTATAAAATATATAGTAAACTAAATATAAAGGAATAAAAATAAATGAATATTATGTACTTATCACTAACTAATTAATTCAACTAGTACAAATTATATTTTGTAATATAAATTTTACCACTAAAAATTTGAGAGGGGGAGAAAATCTAAAAATTGTAGAGATAGGAGAGGTGGAAGAATATAGAAATTAAATATCATACATAATTTATTTAATTGGAGTGCTAAGCTTAAAATTTGAAATATGGGTTAGACTTATATTTGTCCAACCCACACAACCCATATTAAAAATAAATAATGTGTTTTTAATTCTTAAACGGAACTCTAACCAAATTTTGTAAAACAAAACCAATCTATAACCATATTTTATCAGCATTTGATCGATGATACATTCTATTTTTGAAACATGTATGAAGGTTATGACAAGAGTATATGGAAGATAAAATAGTGTGGTAGGGTTGATTGTTTGTGATACAGAATCTTGTACACTCATGCCTGAAGTTCAGGTCGTATTAGTTTCCTCCAATATTTTAAAATTGCAATTAAATTTTCTTTATTAATTAAAGCATTAATTTTAAGAAAATATTAGTACTAAAAAAAGTACTCCTGATTCTCCATTGGAGAATACAAAAAACAGATTTAAAAGTAGCATTCATTTTATTGGTATGCCTTTAACACATGCATGCGTGACATGTTGATCATATGCACCTAAAGTCGGTCTACATGCGTGTTAATTATTACATGCATCACAAAATGTGGATCACTAAATTATATGCTTAATGCGCCGACATAAAATTATTATAGCAAAACCTAAAAATTATTATTGTTGAATTCTGATTTTCTTAATTCAAAATACAGTTTATGTACAGAGGAATATATATAAAATAATTTATATACGCTCTAACAAAAATATAACTGGCTATGTGATATGGCTGGTCATATAATTGTCAATTGGGATGATCAAGTCCGAAGCTCAATCTTTTGGCCCGTTAAAAACTCTCTCTAATTTAATTAGGGAGTAAGCCGAGTTGAATTTGGACAAAAATTCAAATTCGAAATGAAATCCTGACCGAGATTAGTCAATAGGTCATTCGGCCTATTATAGTGCCCGACCAAATTATACTGTTAAAAATATATGAATATATAGATTATTTATATTAATTATTACATATTTACACTCTCATTATATATATATATATAGAGAGAGAGAGAGAGAGAGAGGGAGAGAGACTTTTACTAAATTAAGTATTATGTTTTCTTTAAACTTATTCATTTTTTAAATGGTTTGTCATTTTAACTAAATTAAATAATCTAGAGATGTATTATTGTCATGACTAGTTGTATATTTTAAATTAAAATTTCTTATTTTTTGATGATATTTGATCTTATAAATTGTAAAAGTTTTAATATTTTTATCAATAGGTTGTCAAAATGAGCTAATATCGTTTTAATAATGAGTTGCATTACTTTTTTGTTTATTATTTTTAGACTTATTTGAAAATAGGCCTGAAACTCGATCGTGATTACATATGTACTGAACTTGAACAAAATATTACTATAAACCCGAATGGGTTGAGTCCGAACTCGTGAATATGTGAATGAATTAAACTTGAATAACCGTAATCAAGCAAGCAAAAATATTGGTATTTCGGTTAACCTCTTATGTATCCATGGCGTTTGAATTTTAGAGACTTTTTAGAAATAAAATTTAGCCTTTCGCAAAAATAAAAAATAAAATTTGATTCCAAATTAATTGTTGTTTTTCAGATTTGTAGGAGAATATTTACCCCTAAAATATCTCTTTTTTCCGAGCGCAATACTCCTATTTCGTGGAGAAGAGCAAAGGGTAATTTAGTAATTTGATTTTAATTTTATACTCCCTCCTCCGTCCCTTAATATAAGTCGTTTGAGAATTTCAAGTAAGCATTAATTGCTTAGTTTTCAATATTACTCCAAGTATTAAATATATAACTTTGGTTCTCTCACTATTTTTTGTCCAATAAATAACATTTTTTTTCAATACAAGGACAATATAGACAATTAATATTATATTTAATGCTATATAATTATTTTAACTTTTTAAAATTAATTTAAGATTCTCGTGTCTGAATGTTTATAAGAGAAATGTTTGATTAATTGATAGAGTTCAATTTTGATTAGAAAGGCTTTTCCGAGCTTGAAACTAAAAAGATTAATCAGTGCATACATAACATTAATTATGTGAATGTTAACTATATATATATTTAAGAAAATTATGACTTTTTGTTTAGTTCTTTGAGAACAGTTTGATAGAATTATTTTAAATAATATTATAAATTCAAACTCTAAATCTTGTAGAAATATTTTCAGTATTCAACCCTCAATTCTATATATATATATATATAGGATAGTTACTTATTGATGAAATTATATTTTTGTCCATAATCTAGATGGGCGGATTAATTACTTGGGAGGGATTGGTTAGGTAGTTAAATATGGATCCGGCTATGGTTAGGGACGAAGCCAGGATTTATTCTTGAAGGAGCCAAAAAAAATTTAACAATATAAAATATATTTATCACTAAAAAGTAAAATTTCACCATTACAAAATATATTTTTACTAGAACAAAAATAATGTAGTAATAGAATTTGCTTTGACAAAGACAATAAAACATAGCAAAAATAGTCTTTTAGAACATATCAAAGCTTCGTCAGACCTTGAGGGGACCGTGGCCTTACAAAATTTTTAAATCAAACCAAATGTACAAGTGAGTCTTACAAAATTTTCAAACCTTGGGGGTGAATTTTACAAACTTTTCAAACCCCCTCCAATATACATGTGGCTTCGTCCCTGGCTATGGTGAAGTTGATTTTCAATTTCACCATAGTGAGTTATAATGTTTTTCATCAATGTGTTACCAGTACAGTTTTAATGTAATGAAAAAATATTATAACTCACTATGGTGAAGTTGAAAATCAACTTCACCGTAACCGGATCCTGTTAAATATGATTTTATACCAAAATCAAACCATAATTATATTTTGTCATGCCTAATCAAGAAGATGAGCAGCGACGGATGGTTTTATACCTTTGTTTCTTCCTCTTGAGAGCGTTTTGGAGGCGGGAGGGATTATATAGTAATAGTATAATTAATTGCAAAGTGTACCATATTTTTGAAACGCATCCCAATTCGACCACATGTTTGAATCGAAATCCAGATTGTATTAATATTTTAAAATTGCTATTAAATTTTATTTATTAATTGGAAACGAAATCATATATAAATTCATTGGGTAAAAAAGCATTAATTTTAAGAAAATATTAGTATTAAAAAAATTATTGCATGCATCACAAAATGTGGCTCACTAAATTATATGCTTAATGCGCCAACATAAAATTATTATAACAAAATCTAGAAATTATTATTGTTGAATTCTCATTTTCTTAATTAAAAATACAGTTTATGTACAGGGGACTATATATACAATAATTTATGTAAGCTCTAACAAAAATGTCCGATGTCCGATGCTCAATCGTTCGGTCCATTAAAAACTCTCTCAAATTTAATTTGGGAATGAGTCGAGTTGAGTGCGAATTAACTTTCGTCCTGAGTTTAGTTAATAGGCCATTCTTATAGGGGCCTCCCAAATTGTACTATTAAAAATATATAAATATATAAATCTATAGATTATTTATATTAATTATTACATATTTATTCATTGTATTATTATACCTTCAACACATGATTAAGACATACATGCACCTAAAGTCTAAATGCATGATCAATTATTAGGAGAAATTGGAGATCAAATAGGATTCCCTCCGTTATATTTTTCACCCAATTTTCCTAAATACACATTAATGATCAAAATTGTTTTTAGCAACAGAATCAACGACACAAATAGTATGCGACAAATATTTTTGTTACATTAAGCACGTGCTAATAATCTACATAAATTGCAATAATAAATCAAGACTAATGAATTGACTAAGGGATTGTTTATTTATGACTGAATATATCTGAATGGCTGAATCGATCAGTCATTAAGTGTGTTTGTTTTGAAAAAAATTCGTCTGAATGACTGAATCAGTCAGATGATTGAGCTGAATGGCTAAATCAGATTTTTTGGCTGAATGAGTAACTAAATAAAGTAAAAAAATTAAAAAATTAAAAAAATATTAACTATTATATTAAGTAATATTAAATAAATTTACAACAACTTCGAATTTGTTTCAGAAGGGTAAAACAATAAAATTATGTTATTCAGATATTTCAGACATGTTAATTATCAAATAATTTTTTTCATTCAGATTCAGATTCATTCAATTTTTATCAAGCACCCCCTAAGTCAACCAAATATTAGGTTTGAAACAAATTCATCAATGTAGTTATCCGAGCTCCCACCTTGATCCATTGCCTCAACAGCCAATTCCTTCCACCTCAAAGCATTGGCTCTAAGTTCTTCCCCCTTTTCCCCCTCCATAACATCATGTACAAATCCAGCAATTTCCTCCCTCGAAACAATCCCCCCCTTGTCTCGGCCCTTAACTCGAACCCCAATTCTCCATACATCCACAACATACTTGGCGTTGGTAGTTTGATCCGTCCATTGAGGCATTGCCAGCATTGGCACTCCCAAACTCAACGCCTCGAGTATCGAGTTCCATCCACAGTGAGTCATAAAACTCCCCACGGCCTTGTGGGCTAAAACTTGGAGCTGAGGGCACCACCCCACTACAAGGCCTTTCTCTGCCGCGGCCTTTGACATGAAATTGTTAGGAAGCTTGCCCTGTTCGGATTCTCTAACTACCCACAAAAAGTGGCTATTGCAATTCAATAAGCCATTTGCCAGTTCGTCCATAGGCTCCTGCCCAAGGTTGGCTAAGCTTCCGAATGATACATAGATCACGGAGCCATTCGGTTTTGTGTCTAGCCACTTGATGCAAGATTGTGCGTCCGGCTGGAAGAGGCTGAGGCCTTAGTCTCTGTCATCCGGCAAGCGCTTGTCCAAGTACATTGATGGAATGGATGGTCCGATGGTCCTTTATTGGCCATTGGTTCGACAGCCATTTCGCTAGCTGATACAACACAACAATTATTCATGTGAGGAAAAGCTCGTGGAACTATCAAATTTACTTGTGAAAATATCAGTTCTATATTTTTATTGCTTTCAATATTTTGGAAGGTTAAACTTTCTCTAATATCTGTGAAGGATTCTGAATTTGAAAAGTCAATAACTCCACAATTCTTAATAATCAGGCTTAAGATATGAATTGTGGCAATTATGAATGATGAAACTTTAATTGAACTGATGGAAAACTACCCATGGAAGTAAAATAATTGAACATAATTTCTATTAAAGAAACAAGCCATGGGGACCGAGAAGAAGAAAGACCCAGAAATATTATAATACTTTATCTTTATTTTAATTTTTTTTTATTGTGTGTCAATGTGAAGGGTTTGAATCTAGATCTCTATCATCTATTGCTATTTGCTAATAATATAATTTTGTAAATTTTCGTAGATGACAAAGTAACATATACTTATGCAGCAAGAAACAAGATTTTCTTGTCCAAATTGTTGGAAATATCGATGCGGTCCCGGAAAACTTCGCAATGAACCGATCAAATATCACCCTAAAAACTCTGTGTGTATATAAAAATTATACCCGAATGTATTTGAATTTCACTTATTTGAATTTTAAAATTAAAATACACTCGGGTCTAATTTTTCATTCCACCCGTTTGTGAAAGGGACAAGAACCTACAAAAGTCTGACCCATGTAATTTTGTAATCTAGAGTGGGAGTTTTATATTAAGGGAAGACGCAGAATAATTAAGTTGGCAATTGTCAATTGTCAACTTGGTGTGTGGTGTACAATGAAGAATTGCATTTCTATAACACATAATTCATTTTGGGAATTGATAATTTCACGAATGAAAATGTTAGTTACACAAGTTTTTCTCTCTCACATTAGACTAGATTTCATTTACTATCCATGTGAGGAATAGCCTATGAAACTATCAAAATTACTCGTAAAAATATCAATTTCTCTTCATTTTTTGTGAACTTTGATAAACTTTGGTAATTACGTCATCTAGCAGGGTTATTTAGTATAAAAAGATAAAATTACTCTTCATTATTTGAATCATGTGAGACCATTTGAAACTTTATTTATTTTCTTTCCTCTACTTTTATTTTTCTTAATATGCATAAATTTTGTATTTTGTTCATCCTTTTAAATACGGAGTGAGTACTAAATAGTATATTTGAAATATAACTCTTTAAAATACTATTCTATAAATATAACTCTTTAAAATAAACTTTTTAATGTATTGACCAAATCCCAACTTCATTGAATCCGAATCTAAAATTTTGATAAAAAAATTATCTCTCAATATCTCTAAATCATTAATATACAAATACCAATCTAAATTATTCACAAGACCTCTTAATACAAAAATATGAACAGTTAAGATGCATTAAGAGGTGGACCCATAAGATGCAATCAATGTGGACATGAAAATTATATCCGAATATATTTGAATTTTAACTATTTGTATTTTGAAATTGAAATACACTCTGATCTAATTTTTATGTCCGCATAAAAAACTCATTCCACCCGTTTGTGAAGGCCACAAGAACCTATAAAAGTCTGACCCCAATGTTCTAACAGGCGGCCGGGGCCTAGCGCCTAGGGGCCTTTCTAGTAAGTGTGTTTGATTGTATTTTAAATGTCCTACCTCTTAATGTATCTTAATGTTTGAAATTTAGTTTTAAAAAAATTCTATGAATTCTCTCTAAATCATTAAGATACATATACGAATCTAAACTATTTAAAAGACCTCTTAATACAAAGACTTGAACCGTTAAAATTCATTAAGAGATAGATTCGTAAGATGCAATCAAATACCATATTATACTCGAAAGCTAGATAGAAAAAAATCGTATTTAAATTTGAATAAAAATCACTGGATGGTTCATTAAAATAACTCCAGAGAAAAGAAGAAGAAGAAGCTAACCAACCTCATTTTCAAGCGCATCAAAAGTGTTGAAGAAGATCCAATCTGCCTTGTGAATATTTAAAAACTGATTCGCAAGCAGGGTCGCCGAACCCGGATATAACCCGTCAAATAGATCCGAAGGCAGCTCATGGATCTCCAGCTCTGGTATACAAGGCAGTGAAATAATTCTACGCCCTTCTTCCTCCTCCTCCAAAGGAACCTCGATTCTCCCCTGGTGCACGTGGTAATATATAGCACAAACAGCACAAGCTTGGGTAAAGAACTGGGCCACTTTTAACCCCAGCCCATGGCCCAAATCTACAGCCCACGGCATCATGGAATCCTGCACTAGAGCCGTTACAGGGTACCCGCAACTCTTTTGCTGGTCAACAAGCACCGGTAAGTTTTCTGAGACCTTCCGTTCGATATGGGCCATGTATTCTTCTGCAGATTTTGGTGCAAAGGCTTGGTCGTAATCGTAGGAAATGTACTCGATGTTGATTGGGCTGGATTTGGGTTCCGTGGGCTTGATCGTGTTTTTGGTAACAACGAGTGTGACTCTAAGGCCTTTAGAGGCTAAACGCTTGGAAAATTGCATTGCCGGACTTATGTGGCCTTGAAATGGAAGCGGAAGGACCATTATGTGAGGGTGGTTGTTCACTTGTTCTTCTGATATCTCCTTTCTCATCTCTCTCAAATCAGATTGTTTTGTTTCCAAAGTAGGCTGTGAAAAGGAGGATTATATATATATATATATATAAAAGGTTTATATAGGAGAAGGGTTGGATATTATATTAATTAATTAAATGAGATTAAATTATTGAGGCTGAGGAATAGAGTTGTGACAACTGTCTCAGTCCCATAACATATGACGTTTTAGAGTTGTGCACAAAAATTAAAGAAATGATTGTATAACATATAATTTTGGGTCCCATAATATATACTACCTCCGTCCCATAATAAGTACTTTTTTAGGCTTAATATTTTTTCCTAAAATAAGTGATGTGTTAGAATTTCAATACATTTTTTACAATATTTTTCCATATGTGCCCTTATGCAACCAATGGTATTTATTGCATATTTATTGGGAAGTTGAAAGGTTGAAGAAAGAGAAATCAAAATGCAATAAAAAAAAGTCTCAAACAAAACAAACAAAGTATATTAAGGGTATTTTTGTCATTTTAATTTGTGTATTGGTATGTGTGATTTAAATTAAAAAAGCACTTATTATGGGACAGAGGTAGTAACATTGAATTATTGGGGTCCACTAAAATATACTACATCCATCCCATAATAACTGTCGTTTTAGATTCATGCACATGGATTAAGAAAGTCATTTAATGCTATCATTTATTAATTAAAAATTGTGTAAAATTCCATCACTACCCCTTTATGGAAAGTTGAAAACTATTAATACAAGGGAGAGAATTTCTTGGGACAATGAGAGAAGGTAGGGTTGATATAGGAAAGTAAATAATTTATTCTCCTAGAAAGTTGTAAACAACAAATAAATTGAATTTTTTTTTCTAAAACTACAGTTATTATGGGATGGAGGGAGTAATTTTTAAATGCATATGGCCCCACTAAAATATTACTCTCTCCGTTCCTAAAAGATTGTCGTTTTAGAAAGTAATTTTTGTTCTAAAAAGATTGTCGTTTTGCGTTTATCAATACACATTAGCTATTTTTTTTTACTTTACCCTTATTTAAAGCTTTCTTCCCTTTTCAATGATTCTTATTCAATCCAATGCTATAATCCAAGTAGTAATTGGTTGAATTGAATAAGAAACATTGGAAAGTAAATAATTGTTGAGACAATTAATAAGGTTAGTATAGTATTTTCGCTAGGTATTAATTATATTTCTTAATCTGTGTGCATTAACCTTAAACGACAATCTTTTAGGAACAGGGGGAGTATTTTAATTATATTTCAATGAGCCCCATCTCTTGAATTCAGTGCACATCTATTGGACTCCTATATTTAATACCTTACAATCATTTTCTTAATATTTGTGTACAACTTTAAAATGACTTATATTAAAAAAATGGAGGAATTATATAATTTGAGCATTTTTGGCAATTAAGTTATGAGTAGTGATAAAGACACAACTTATTTTACAACTATTTTATAATTTGCTGATGTGGCATACTCCATCTCAGCATATTGATGAACAAATTGATTCAATGTAGTCTTCGACCCCACATAAAAAGCTGAGATGGAATAGGACACATCAACAAATTATAGAATAGTTGTAGAATAAATTGTGTATCTAACATTATTCTTAAGTTATATTTAGGGGCCAAAGATTGAATGAGGGCATTAATTAAATTTATCAGACCAACAATGTTACTATCACATTAAAAATCTCATATACACATATACATACTGTGAGTTCTCGCATAATATATGAGATTCACAATATATATGTGTGTATATAAATATTATATGAAATTATTTATGTGATAGTAACATTATTTTTATCAGACCGTGTGAACATCAAGTAAGAAACAAAAACGATGTAGAATACTTAATACTCCTATTGAATGAGTTGTTTTTGTTTGCCTCAATTAGGGGTGCTCATCGGTAAAAAACCGAACCGGTACCGAAAAAATCGAATCGGTACCGAACCCAAAATACCGTAAAATCAAGAACCGGTATCGGTATTGAAAAATCGATTTCGGTACCGGTTCGGTACAAAGTCGGTTTCGGTTTTTTCGGTTCGATTTTCGGTTATACCGCAAAAATTAAATAATTAAATAATTTTTTTTATATTAATAATTTTTTTTAAAACTAAGAATTTTTTTTTATATATTAATAGAATTTCATTTTATAATCTACCATTTCTTTTTGTATTCTACCATTTCTTTTTGTAATCTACCATTTCTTTTTTATTATTATTATTATTATTATTATTGGTGTTAGTATTATTTATTTTATTTATTTAAAAATCTATACGGTTACAATTTCATGCATGCTAGAAATTTTAGATAGTATACATTTTTAATAGTTGGGATTAACTGTATCAATTAAAATTGAATGATTTGTATCAATTTTCAATTTCGGTTTTTTTTTAGGTTTTTCGGTTTTACCGAATTCAAAAATTTAAGAACCGGTACCGGTACCGAAAAGTATAAAAAACCGAAAAAACCGGTACCGAAAAAAACCGGTACCGCCCGGTTCGGTAAAAAACCGAAAAAATTGAAAATTTTGCGCACCCCTAGCCTCAATGTTATTGGATAAGTTTTACGCGTGCAGTTTTGCTGTCACATCTCACTCCTATATATTACTACCATCTAATTCTTATCTATATCTATAATTACTTTGTAACTGAATAAAGATTACTCAGAATGCACTGCAAAGGATGAGTGACGACAAATGAGAAAAGAAAAAAAATATAGGACAAATGATTTAAATTCAAATTTTATGAAACCCAAATTCAAGTCTTTATTTATTTATTTTTTCTGGTAAGGTTTAGAATGATTTCTATTAAGTAAGCTTTTACATGGAAAAAATTCCATGGACCGTACCATGACTTAAATTAATTCATAGTGGCCAAACACAAACTCCCTTCTCAAAGCATGTCGGATATTATACCAATCAAGAAATTGGGATATTGAAGTAGATTGAAGCTAGCAATAAGCTTTAAAAAGAGAATCATTTTTTGCTGGCTGATTTGGAGCAAGTTCCGACTTATTTTAAAATGACTTAAAGTTAAAATATAAGTTCTTTTATAAGTTGTTTTGAGTTATGACTTATAAGTAGAAGCGTTCGGCATCAACTTGATTTATAAGTTGAAAATTAATTAAAACAAGTTATGAATGTGTTCGGCTCATAATGATTTATAAGTTAAAAATCAAATGTAAAGATTATTAAAAATAGCATTAATAAAAAGAGGGGCAAAATAGACATTACATTTGATCAAACTAACTTATTTTAAAATGACTTATAAATCATTTTAAAATAAGTTACAAATACTCACTTATTTTTTTGACTTAAGAATCAACTTATAAGTAGAAAAATAAGTCATTGTCAAACAGAGAAATAGTGACAAATTAATGACCAACTTATAAGTCACTGCGGAACAGACTCTTGGCCTTTTCTACAAGAGAACGGTCACATGCACACTATATAAACTCACCTCCTACATTACTGAAATACATGCACTAAACACCCATTGTAAGAGAGAGAGAGAGAGGGAATGGAGGGTTCATCAAGCTCTGGTAACAATGGTAAACTACACTAATTAATATCTTCAATTTCTACGTCACTTATTATATATGTATGATGTATGTACAGCTAAGAATTTGTAGTTATGCGTATATTCATGCAAGATTTTAGGATTTTGTTATACAAACGCAGAATTTCTTGGATTCTAATCTTAATTTGTAGACTTAATTTACTTCATTTATTACAACCATTGTAGTTTGCTAACTACGTACATCTATTTAAAGTTTTATACACTTGGAATTAAGGAATTTATCCCATCTTTATGTGCTACTTGTATTTGATAAATCTGGCGATTAAGATCTGAATGATTATGATGTCTTAATAAATTAGATCATCTGAATGGTTATGAGGTCTGAATCTAAAAAACTGTTTGATAACTAAAAAGTAAGTTGTCTCTTAATGACACTATTTTACTATTTTAAAGGGTAAATTTTTATTTAATAATTTTAAATATTCAATTTAATAAAAATGAGTGAATAATATTGTTGAATATATTTATATAAAAAAAAGTTATCAAAAAAATTTCATTAAGAGGTACCTCTTAATTATTAAGATTTCATTTTCTGTCTTACCGATTAAGAGGCATTCAGAGGTAACAAAAAAACAAAAAAACAGTATCTTGCCTCTTAGCGAATAAGAGGCAGTCCATTAAGAGACAATCAGATGTAAACAAACAGCACCTTAAACTTTTCCTATTAGACATATATATATATACACATATATATAGGGAATAATGATTATACACAGTAGTGTATGTTTTATTTGTGCACAGTCTGTCAAAACTACATCGTTTTGACAGATTTGTTTTCTATTTCTGATTTGGGAGGAGAATGTGTTTTTTTTAAAAAAAATAATTTTGACAGATTGTACACAAATAAAATATACACAACTGTTTATGACCATATTGCCCATATATATATATATGATGTCCTCAGAACGGTCAACAACCTGTCTCTAACTATGGGACCAAAAATAAGAAATATAATACATACTTAATACACAAGTAATTATCATTCTTTAATACGAAATTTGAATTTATATATTGAGTCATTCTTTTGAAGAAAACATCTCAGTTGACTTCGACTATTCTTTTATATACTCAAATATTGCCATCATATATATATATATATAAGTTTCTTTAAAAACTATTTTCCCCTTTCTATAATAATGCATACCGTCTATTTTCATCGGGAGAGTACTATTTACATATGTAGTTTTGATATTTTTACATGAAAGTGAGATCCATTGTATACATATGTGAAAAAAAATATATATGAAAATATCAAAAATATATATGAAAATATCAGTTTTTTGTCATTATCTTATCCGACTTTGTCCAAACCCTACTAAAAATTTTCATATGTGATTTTCACTTCATGATTTTTTAATAGGGTCTTTTACAATAATATACAACATTTAATAAGTAATTACAACAATAGTGCATTCATAAAATATTTATATAATTAATACACTTTTCATATTTATTTACAATATTAATTGTGACGCCCCCAGAATAGGTCCAGTCAACCCAACCCATTCTGAGTCGCCAAATACATGGTACAAAATTCAAATATAAATTTATATACCACACGGTCGTGCAAAATACGACCACACAACTGTGAGTGTCAATACAAATCGTATATAATACGAAATATCAACATTCAAATTCATTCTTTATTTATTATAATTATTATCCCACTATTTTATAAAAATAGCAAGGACTACTACTGCTCTAACTCGGACCATCACTCTGTCCCCCGACTAGATCCTGCAACATTCTCATTTCCTGAAGAGGACAATAAATGAAAAGGGTGAGCTCAACTAGCCCAGTAAAGAATATTATGACTAAGATAATGAAAAATAAATTATCGTTAGCCTTCAATAAATCAGATAAAATATAATGGACAACCAATTTTAGATCAATATTCGCAGCAAAAATAACAATTCATTAGAAGAGTTAAGTAGAGAATGATGTCTACTATCTTCTATGATTTAAAAGTCCATCATCAATATTTTATCCCTGTAACACCAATCAATATACATCTCGAGTCAAATATCCATCTTTGCACTACAGGCCAAAGATATTCATTTGTATCACCAATGGTCATGTTCATCTCAACACATGTCCATCTTTGCACTACGGCCAAAGATATTCATCTGGTAATCATTCATCTTTGCTCTACAGGCCAAAGATATTCAGTTATATCACCATTTAGAACCGAGGATGATGAAAAATAATATAAATAACGAATCCAGTGAGATAAAAGACAAAAATTAAGAATTCGTATTTTAATTTATCCAAGTTCAAAAATACTCCATATTAATACTTTGTGGAGCAAAATTCAAGAATAAAGCTCAAAACTTAGATACAATCAAAGATAGTAACCATAACAAGTAACTTGGACAAATAGAAGAAAATTTAATTTTTTCGTGAATAGTGCCGTATACGTGAATAGTAACCCCGACGGAAAAAATAAGAATTTCATAATAAAATTCATGACAATATTTTGGTATAATGATATTAAAAAGAATAACATCATTTATGAAAGAAAATAACATCCCTTACCTCAAAAGAATAGTACCTCTGACTGAAATATCGGATATAATACCGAAGAAAACTTGCACTGAATAGTAACACTCAAAGTATCTAATTACTCACCAAAATACGCTCGATATTATAGAGAGAGAAAACTTCTGATTCTGGTGTGATTTTCAATTCTAACCTAAGCACCCTATTTATAGAAAAAACTTAGGATGCCAAAGAAGACTAAAGTAATAAAATAAATTTTTTTTTTAGCCGCCTCAGCCGCCTTGTGGGAAAGAAAATTCAAAATTTTTCCACAACAACCAAAAGTGGGGCCCACTATTTTATTTAAAAAAATTTTATTTTTCGAAACTTTAATAATTCATAATAAATAGCTCTTTTGTCAGAAAAATATAAATTCTATGTCTTTTTATAGGAAATTTAATTCTCTACAACTTTGTAGAAGGAAATTTTTCCAAATTTCAAACATAAATTATTCGAAATCTATAAACGGATAATTTTTCACACCAAAATACTGATAAAAACACATCAGCGCTAATTCCTTCCTTTATATCCACAAAATAAATATTTTCTTATCATATCAATCAATAATTAATTATTCACAAATAATATTACAGAACTACAATATTGACAACCAGGTCGTTTCCAGGAAAGAGGGGGCCTTCCGATAAGGACTTCTCCTTACTGGCGCGCAATTAAATAACCCCTCCTAGAAAGAACTTACTTAGATATTGTCAATAATGCTATCTAATAATATTATTCAAATAATATGAATTATTGAGTTGATAATGTGAAATACTGTGCAGTGACAATTATTGAATCAATCATATAAAATAGCAACGTAGCAATTATGGATATAAAATATCAACGTAACAATTATTAAATCAATAAAATATCATGCAATTATTGAATCAATAATATAAAATATTGAACAGTAATTACTGTAACAATTATTGAGTAATGACTTCTCACGTAAGAATCAATAATTAGATTTACTGTGCAATATCGTGTGCTACTATGCAATATCGTGTGCTAACGTGCAACACCGCGTATTACTGTACTTTTATCACCGGGTATTTCAACAGTACTAATGGTAACAACTACGCCGTTATTTTATAAAAAGGTTATTTCTGTCGCTTTCTATATTCGACAGTTATTCTGTTGTGGGATCCACAAATATCTGCGCCGTCGTACGAATATTCCCCGACAACAAGAATATTTTATAATCATTTGCTCATTTTAAAATATTTGCACATTTCACCCATAACTCTTCACATTTATCAAATCAACACATTCCTATTTCGAAATAATATATAAAGAAAATTAAATCTTTATTCATAAAAGTTGGGGTCTTACATTAGTGCAATTAGAATTCCTTAATTTAGGGAATTAGTATAGGATTCAATTCATAATAATAAGGAAACCTAAAATCAAGGAGAAATAACTGCCATAATTAATAATTCAAATTCAAATATCTTGGATCTAACAACAAAAATAAATTCAAATTCAAAAATAATAATTCAAATTCAAATATTCAAAGTTTGGAAACGTCATCTTCCTCCTCCCTTTCGCCGGTGAGACCCAATTTCATGTCAAAAAAAATAAGAATACTGCATAGGAAAGAGAGAGATAAGAGAGTGATGTGTAATATAATGTTGATAACCAAACCTTCATACTAAGATAACCAAACTTTTATACCAAGGTAACCAAACCTTTATATCAAGGTAACCAATCTACCTCTACACCTGCAGTATGAATTGGTTACCTTGGTATGAAAGTTTGGCAACCAACTGCATGAAGATTTGGCTATCAACTGCATTACATTCAAAATCAATTGGTAACTTAATAAAACAGAATTGGTTACCTTGGTATGAAGGTTTGGCTACCAACTGCACTATGAAAAAACTGCAGAAACAGAGCGGCGACAGATCATATTTTTGTGTTGGTACTTGCTATCGGAAGGATCATATTTCTGACCTACTGTTTCGAAAACGACTGTTACTATAACCAACACGTCACATGTAGCCCACGTGTCTCCCTAAAATCCATTTCTCTAACTCTTATTCATTAACTCTTTCTCTCTCCGTCCTCCCATGGTCGTCTTTCTCCTCAAATCCCAATCCATTTTTTCTTTCTGTAGAAATCTCGCCCTAGAAACCCATGTCCTAGCTGTTGTCGCCCTCCTTCCAGTTGGCGGAACCCTTCTCGCCCTTGCCGTAGCGTGGATGAGGAGGGTGGAGGCTTAGGGGGTGGCGGCGAACTTGGAGGTGGAAAAGGTGGAGGATTTGGTGGAGGGGCTGGATGAGGTGTAGGTGGGGGTGGAGGCTTAGGTGGTGGAGGTGCTATATGGTTTACTTATTAATTATTTAATTTAGTAAGTAAAGTAATACTAATCTCCTAAATTAAGGAATCCTAATTGCATACTAATTTCCTAAATTAAGGAATTCTAATTGCACTAATATTGTAAATAAATATGAAAAGTGTATTAATTGTGTAAATATTTTATGAGTGCATTATTGTTGTAATTATTTTAAAAAATATAATAGAATATGTAATTGTTCCTTTTTAATATAGGTTATAACAGAGAGCAAGAGTCCAACATGCCAACGGCCACTATGTTGCAAATCATGGACAAAGCCCTACCAGAGCATGCCCAAGTTTCAGATGAGGCCAAGAAGTTTGTGGTCCAATGCATATCCAAGTTCATCTCTCATGTAACGGGTCAGGCCCGGCATTACTGTCAAGCCCAGCTGCCAAAGACCATAACTGCCGTGGATATATTGTTGGCCATGTCCAATTTGAAGCTGGACAATTATGTGGATGCTCTTGGCAGGGGCGGAGCCAAGTGTCGGCTTTCGGGGCTATAGCCCGGCCCAAATTTTATTTTTATTTTTATTATATATGCTATATAATTAGGGTCCTTTACAATAATATACAACATTTAGAAATTAATTACAACAATAGTGCACTCATAAAATATTTACACAATTAATACACTTTCCATATTTATTTACAATATTAGTGCAATTAGGATTCCTTAATTTAAGGAATTAGTATAGGATTCAATTCATAATAATAAGAAAACCTAAAATCAAGGAGAAATAACTGCCATAATTAATAATTAATAATTCAAATTCAAATATCTTGGATCTAACAACAAAAATAAATTCAAATTCAAATATTCAAAATTTGGCAACGTCATCTTCCTCCTCCCCTTCGCCGGTCATCTTCCTCCTCTCCTTCGCCGGTGAGACCCAATTTCATGTCAAAAAAAAAATAAGAACACTGCATAGGAAAGAGAGAGATAAGAGAGTGATGTGTAATGTAATGTTGATAACCAAACCTTCGTACCAAGGTAACCAAACGTTTATACCAAGGTAACCAAACCTTTATATCAAGGTAACCAATCTACCTCCACACATGCAATATGAATTGGTTACCTTGGTATAAAAGTTTGGCAACCAACTGTATGAAGGTTTGGCTACCAACTGCATTACATTCAAAATTAAGATTCGGTTACCTTGGAATGAAGGGTTGGTTACCTTGGTATGAATAATTGGTAACCAACTGCATGAAGTTTGGTTATCAACTGCATCACATTCAAAATAAAATTGGTAACCTTGATATGACTGTTTGGTTACCAACGTATGAGGTTTGGTTACCGGTGGAGTTGCAGAATGAATCGGTGGTGGAGGAAAAGCAACGGGTGGTGGAGGGGCCTCCACCGCGGCCAGTGGCGGGGCCTCCACCGACGGCCACCTTGGATCGATTTGGGGGAGAAGGAGAAAGGGGGGCGAGAGGAGGCGGAGGAAGAGGAGGGGGACGGGGACGGGGACGGGGACGGGGACGGGGAGGGGGAGGGAGTGGGGTGTGGCGGGGGCGGGAGGAGGAGAAAGGGGGGGGGCGGGAGGAGGGGATGGCAGTGAGAGGCGGTGGGAGGCGGAGGGAGGTGGTGGGGCGTGGGCGGTGGGAGGAGAAGGGAGGCGGAGGAAGGGGAAGGAGAGGGTATGGAAGACTTCACGGAGAGTGGTGGGAGGGACTCCTTCCCCTACTTTTTCAAGCTTATCGAAAGCATCCATGGCCGACACTGATAATTTCTCCATTTTCAAGCTTCTCAAAAGCATCCATGGCCGACACGGAGAGTGGTGGAGGTGTTATATGGTTTACTTATTAATTACTTAATTTAATAAATAAATTAATACTAATTCCCTAAATTAAGGAATTCTAATTGCATACTAATTCCCTAAATTAAGGAATCCTAATTGCACTAATATTGTAAATAAATATAGAAAGTGTATTAATTGTGTAAATATTTTATGAGTGCACTATTGTTGTAATTATTTTAAAAAATGTAATAGAATATGTAATTGTCCCATATAATTATATGTCGTCCAAAGTAAAAAAAATTAAAATAACCTTGGTCAGCCCAACCCAAATATACAATTTTAACATTTCGGACTACGCCCCTGGCTCTTTGTATTTGTTTGACCAGATATCAAGAGCATGAGGCGAGGCGCACATCTGCGCCTGGTGAGTGTTTTCTTGGGCGCAAAATGCGTTATAGCCCACTAATTCCTCGAAGGCAGGTGCCCGCTAGGTAGTTATGGCCCACCTCCGACATCTATTTTTAAGGTGGTGGTGAGTGGTAATGGTCAAATTGAGCTCGGGGTCCCGTATGGCCCACCACTTGCTGAGTCAGCATCCCCGGCTAATTTATATATTTTATGTCACATATTTTATAGGTCGTTGCATTTAGAATATATTTATGCCACGTTTTTTGTAAAACTATTGCCTATTACTAGAATATACAATGACTAATTTAAACCGTAGCATTAGTGGTAGAAAAATATCACACTTTTTCACACCGTTACATTAGGATCATTTTATGCCATGCTTTAGAAGACCGTTGTAAAAAAAACGTTGCAAAAAGTGACTTATGCAGTAGTGTGCCCACCTCCGCCATCTATTTTTAGAGTGGTGGTGAGTGGTAATGGTCAAATTGAGCTCGGGGTCCCCTATGGCCCACCACTTGCTGAGTCAGCATCCCTGGCTAATTATGAACGTCTTCTACCACATATTCCTATGGCTATGAGGGGTGCTCATCATCATCTCCGTCTGAAGGTTCAAACGGTAATAATGATATTTGGTGATAATGGCAAGAATAAGTAGAGGCCGTAGCAAAGAAATTATATTTTGAATCGAAATAGTTTTATTACAAAAACCAATCTGCTAAATTGATTGATTCACTACCCGAATGTGGCGAAATGAAATTCTAGTTGTTCCATTCATGGTTTTAAAGTTATTCTTATTTACTTACTTATATATATATATATATATGATCCGGATTTTAAATTTATCTTTTATTCAATATATCTTGCTTATCCTTTTTAGCGACGGACTGGACGACGGTTGGATCATCGCTATATATACAACCATCGTTTATATGTTGTCCGTCGCTAAAAGCTAAGACGACGGTTGTATATATAACATCAGACCAAACCGTCGTCCGGTCCGTCGCTAAAGAGGGATAAGCAAGGTATGCTAGATAAAAGATAAACTTAAGATCCGAATCGTGTGTATATATATATATATATATATATTAAATTTTGTGAGATTGATACAAGAGTTTTGTTCATCAAAATATGAATTTACGGCTAATAGTAAATATTAATATCATGTTATCACGACCAGATCATTGGCTTATACTATATTTTTGTAATTATTTAAAAGAGTAAGACTCTATTTTTACGGAATTTATTTTTTAGGTATATTACATTTGGAGTCTTAATATCATCTATTCATCTTTATTTATAGAATAAAATTCAAAAAATCACATGTGATTTACTCAAATTCTTGATTCTTTATGGATCTTATAATTTCTTATCAAATTCACATCTGATCTTATAACTCACAACTGATCGAGTATTAATGATCTAAATTAAAGATAAGATATTAAAAATAATTAACAAAAAGACAATAATTGTAAGCAAAGGTTTCCACATAATTTAGAAAGAAAAAAAAACTACCATTTTCAGCCCCCACATATATAAAGATAATGTTATTATCACATAAATTCTTTTACATAATTTTCATATACACACATATACATATTATAAATTTCGTATATAGACGGAGACATATAATATATATGTGTATGTGAGAATTATGTGATAATAATTTTGCTCTATATATTAACATCATTGATGACAGGAATAAAGCCAAAAGTCAATATATACTGCAACTACACCAATAAAAAGTGGGCCTTAATGTGACTGATGTGATAAAAATATGTAACTGCAAGTGCACAGTGTCAAGTTGAAGAACTGGCAAGTACAGGTCGAACCCACAGAGACTAGATTAATTTTAATATATCTTTAATATCTATTTTAGGCGAATTAGAAATAAATATCGAGAGTTGATTAATTAGAATATGAAAATTAATAATGAGAAAACAATCTAGGAATCCGAATCCATTAAATAATAAACATAACATATAATTCAATATATTCTATTTTTATAACTTAATTATGATTTTGATCTCCCTTCCCTTTAATTTAGTAATTTTATAATTAACGTGGGCAAGCATAGACTATGAAAATTTAAGGATTAACTATAACCCATCAAAACTTCTTTGAGCAAGCATGGATTATGAAAAACTCATGTATTAACAATAATCTATCAAAACCTCTTAATTAATTTAAAATCACATATGAACTATAAAACGAAGGTATTCCAATAACGAAACATGAAGGCGAAATCAATTAAACATAAAAGCATAAATAATAGAAGAGATAAAAAATATTATCATGAATAATTATTTAATTTCATCTTCATCCTAGATTAAAGAAATTAACTAGACATAAAAAATATAAATTAACTAACTAAAATAAAGAAGAGAAGAAGATTAAAAATAAGAAAACTCCCTTTATTGATGATTCTACAACAAACGTATAATGAAAAAGTAATTTAATCTACTTCTACTCCTAACTTAAACTAATACAATACCTAATCCTCCCTCTCTCTAAAACAAGAGACCTATTTATAGGGAAAATAATTTTGTGTCCTAATTTAGATACATTGAACTTGGACACTTTTGTTCCCATGTAGGTTTTAACTTCCTAGTGGCAATCAACTTCTCAAAGAGATCTTCTAGATAGACTTTTCTTTCTCTTGTTGGATTTGACTTGCACACCAAGATTGTTCCACCTCTTTCCTTCTCCTTGTAGGATTCTTTTTGGATATTTCTTACATGAATAGGAGCATTAAATATCGCTTGATCACCAAGATTTTGACTTTATTGTAATAAATATTAAACCCTACAAAATAAAATAAAATATATTAATTTAATAAACTAATATAATTAAAAGGACAAAATTAGGGATAATAAAATGTATGAATTATGTGTCTATCAGTGACCTTTTACAACGTCGTTCTTTTAGTTTGTAGTAAAAGAGAGAGATTCTTTTGTAGTCAGTTACATTAATTACAGGCATAGTTTGCTGATATCAATATATGGTCACTGTAATTTTAAATTTTTATTTACCTTTTGTCCTTCCAAATATGAAGACTTCCATTTGCTAATCTTAGACATAATTTATTTGTAATATATAGCATATTTGATCTTTGAAGTTTTAATTAATGAAGAATATAAATATATATGTATATACACATCACTAATATGCAGCATTTTCCCTAGCTAATTAATCACAAATGAATTAAGTGAGAAATAAAAACTTAAAATTATAGATAAGTTTTTACTTTTGTTGAGTACGTATATAATGTCTCACATTAGTCATTTTATGGAATCAAAGACATTTAATTTTCACCCATTAAGAACAATATGTGAAAAGCGTGCATGCCATTTCTCATACAGGCTTACGTCCGCTTAATCTCTATGAATCCGGATCAGCCTTTTCATACAGGCTTACGTCCGCTTCCCAGTGGCCCCATGAATCATTTTCGATCTCAGGACGTCCGAGTCCACGACCTACGACTCGTCCCGGGACGTCATGCGCCAACTGCTGGGGTTCAAGTTCTACAACTACTATATATGTGAAATAGCTTGTACTCAATTTAGATACAATTTCAAGAACAATCAATCAATTTGTAGAGCTTGTTAATTTTGATACAAATTGATCAATGTTTTTATCTGTAGTCCCACCTTCACTAACAGCCTCTTTAGCCAAACCCTTCCATCTCATAACATTCTCCTTCATTTCTTTTCCTCTATTTCCCTCCATTACTTCCCTTATACAATACTCAACTTCCTCTCGTCCCACAACTCCTTTCTCATCAACTCTAACCCTAATCCCCACCTTCCAAACATCCTGCACAAGCTTGGCGTTGGTGGTTTGATCCGTCCACTGTGGCATTACCACCATGGGCACCCCTAGGCTCAACGACTCGATCGTAGAATTCCAGCCACCATGCGAGAAAAAGCAACCTACTGCCTCATTTGAAAGCACTTCCAATTGTGGACTCCATGCAACTAACAAGCCCTTGTCGGCCATTTTTTGGGCGAAATTTGTAGGGAGCTTTGCCTTCTCCTCAGAATCCCTAACCACCCATAAGAAGTTGTAGTTGCTTTCCTTTAAGCCCCATGCAAGTTCTTCCATTTGATCTTCACTTAGATTTGCCATGCTACCAAATCCAACATACACAACAGAACCCTTAGGCTTAGTGTTTAGCCAAGTAATAATGGAACTGGAGGAGCCTAAGTGGAAGAGGTTGAGCCCATATTCCTTGTCATTTTCATCTTCACTGTCTAGGAAGAAAGATGGGATTGTTGGTCCTATTGTTATTAATGGGATGAGTTTTGACATTGTATCCACCATCTATTATGTATAATAAAGCACATAATTAATAGTCAATCAAACTGTAAGAAAACTTATATAAACAAATAAATATATAAAAATAAAAGGTCAACAAGTTTTACCTGCTAAAATATTGGAGTAATATTATATCCTATCTACTTTACACTTAAATAAAGCCAGATATCTTCCGCGGGTAATATTAAATGTGCTCCCTGATCTTTAATTTCAGCAGGTGTACTACAAAATGATGAAGCAAATTGATATTTCCACATTTTTTTTTGATATTTTCATATGAAAAATATCGCTATAGATGTATAGTGATATTTTTCATATAAAAATATTATTTTCTGTTGTGGATTTATTAATTTCGATCCAAAGATGAAAAGAGATCATTTTAGAAAACTAGGGATTTTAATTCAATGAAGTTATCAAGTTGAGCAAAACTTTTATGGAAACTGATATTTTCACATAAAAAATTGATATTTCTACATGATTCATTTCACATAAATTGTGAGTAGATCTCACCTCGATGTAAGAGAGACTCATGTAAAAATATCTTTTTAACACGTGAAAACAGCAATTTCTAACTTTTATTTCTATATACCTAGAGTGACTACCGTTAGTGGCGGATCCAGGCATGGGGCAGGGGGGCACCTGCCCCCACTGGATTTTCATGGAGCAGGGTTAAGCACTCAAGCTATAAAAGGCTAGGGAGTCGAGCACTGAAGTTAGAAAAAAATTATTTGAAGAGTTTAAAAAAATAATTCTATTAATCCCACATTCCTGCTACTAGTATTTATTTAATATAGTCTTACAAGTCTCGCATTCCCACTACCTTGGTCAAATTTATTTAATATTGTCTAAATTCAATGGAGCAAAAACTGATTCAATCTCTCCTTTTCCATTCAAAAATATCCCAATTTCAAAAACTTCAGAGTATTTAACAATTGCTTTAGGAAATTTTGTAATTATTTATGATGAGAACTCCATCACATAAAAGTTATTCGAGTATGTATTCTATTTTATTTTTACTTTCTTTAAACTTTATAATTTATTTTGTAATGTTACTTGTTAGTGGTTTAATTGAGATTGTTTATTGTCGTTGCTAATTACACTTGACTATTCATATTATATATTGCTTTTGTTTTGAAGTTTAATTAATTAACTGACATATAAATAATTTTTCTAATTCAATTTACCTCAGCCTCCAACTTGTAGAATGTATTGACAAAGATATAATCAGCTTTTTCCACCTTCAAGAACTGATTCAACACTAGCTTAAAATAAGCCGGATACGAGCCGTGAACAGAAATGAATGATGGCAGGTCTTGGAGCTCAAGCAACGGCATCCCCGGAATCGACACCGGCAGCGAGCCGGAGTCTAACAAGCCATGATACGCATAGTAATATATGTAATTCACCGCACACGGCTGGGTAAAGAAAGCCGCGCCGACCAAGCCAGCCTCTTTGGTGACATCCAAAGCCCAAGGGCAAAAAGCATCATAGACGACACAATCAATAGGAATTCCCGAGTTCTTGTACTTGTCGAGAAGCTGAGCCAGAGATTTTGAGCCGACGGATCGTAGGGTTTCGAGGTAGGCTGGGATGTCGGCGGCTTGCATGAAGCCGCCTTCATCATAGCCGTCCGATACTGTATCGAATCGGACGGAGGTGGATTTAGGGTTCATGGAGGTGGAAATGAAGTTGGTGATGAGTAGGGTGGCTTGGAGGCCTTTGGAAACAAGGCGTTTACAGAATTGGAGCATGGGGTTTATGTGGCCTTGGCTTGGATATGAAAGGGCCAACACATGAGCTCCATAGCTCTTCTTCTTCATTTCCATCTCCATTTTTAAACCTTTTTTTCTCCAAAGCTTCCAATCCTATATATATATAAACAAGAGGGGATGTGGTGTAGAATAATCCAATAATTGGTGTAGACCATATCCATATGTGTGGAGAGCCTTGCACGAAAATACTACTTCATTTTCCCCAAAAAAGAAAAATCAAATCTTCTCACATATTTCTTTTCCCAAAAAAAAGAGTACTATCATTGATGTTGATGTTAAATTTCTTGTTAATCCATTATGATCTCATTCATTACACATCTTTGAATTAATTTCTCCCGATACATGCACATTTAGTAACACAAATACTCCCTCCGTTCCTAAAAGATTGTCGTTTAAGGTTTTGGCACATGGATTAAGAAAGTCATTTAATACTAGTAAAATTTGTTTGAAATTCTATCACTACCCCTTTATGAGAAATTGAAAACTATTAATACAAGGAGGAGAATTTATTGGGACAATGAGGGAAGATAGGGGTAATATATGAAAGTAAATAATTTATTCTTTTAGGAAGTTGTAAACGACAAATATTTTGGAACAAATTTTTTCTTCTAAAACGACAAATTTTTAGGAATGGAGGGAGTACTAATTTTAGTGACGGTACGACAAATTTTGTTATGTCGCTAATTAAATTATGTGTATTAAATTATCTTGTTTTAAATGGTGGGTTACTTTGATGTTTATGTGATACCGTCGTTATATCTATGTATTGATGAAGACACCAACTGCAGTGCGCAGTTAATATTTATTAGAATCGACTAAATTTTAGAAGCTTTATTATTCTCTCTTGCTATACATGCCATAATTATAAAATTTGGAAGTGAGGGAGTATAATAAAGAAAGCCAAATGCGTGTGGGGTTGGATCACTTGGATGGCTGGCTAGCTATGCACGTCTCTTATGTATGAACAAAGGTTGGTATGGTCCGGTCTTGGAGGGGCCTAGTTTGACCAGCTTGTAAAATCAGGCCGATCAGCTTGTACCTGCAGAGGTCTAATGCAGGTTTCCGGCTAGACTCTTGGGCTTTTCAGTCATTTCCTCTCTGTTTTTCCCCCAATTTTTTTTATTGATTTTAATAAATTGTACTCGTATTTTAATTTAAAATATGGTCTTTATTCTTTTACTTTGAGTTAAATTGACAAATTGTGTAGCATGACTTTTGCAAAAAAAAAAGAAGAAAGTAGCTCGCGGGCTGGCCCGGGCCACTGAGCCTCACTAATTTTAGCCCAAGAAAAGCTTGGGCCATTTTGGCCCGACCCGTTTGCCATGTCTACTATTTAGGTATAATTTACTTTTTTGACCAAAAGTTTTATGATATACAAGTGCATAATTGGGTAAATTTCAACATGTCTAATGGGTCCTTTTCTTACTAACATAATATTTACATTTCATAGAGAAATCTTGATATTGATTCTATAAAAGGAAAATGATTTATATTTAAACTAGCTTATATTCTATCGAATATGAATTGCGAGTAAGGTGTCAGACTAATATGAGTATTTTTATGCTGATAATTTTTTTTTAACAAAAATTAGCTTATAAAATGATGTGGCAAAGTGTAATTTGTTAATAATTCCACCATACATGGGCGGGCCTAGTGATAATAACCAACCACATCATTTTGTATTCCTCTTTTGGAACTATATATTTCTTTGTGACCAGAATTTTATTTTATTTTATTCCTTTATTAGGATAGCACCATGTTTAAGGTTTGGTCCCAACTCTCAGTTGTTGGGCCTTGACATAGTTGGGTTTCTATATTTAAGACATTTTTGTGTTTTTGACTCATTTGTACTTAGAGTAATCTAGTCCACCTTGTTTGGGCCTGAGTCCTACTGTCCCTTCACCACGTGTCACTTTTTTATTAGCTGAATGTTTCATTTAACCGACCAGTGATATTATTATACTAGCTGTGTCCCGTGCCTCCGGCACTAACGGTGAAATTTATCCCAAACTTTGAACGGCCGAGATGATTTATTTAGTGAGAGAGAAAATTCAAAATCATTTGTATTTTGTTAGATAGATTATTGGCGCAAAATGTATGATTTTTCTTGGGACCTATATTACAATTTAAATTATGATATGTGATATTTAGTATTATAATTGAAGTGTAAATAATATTAGTATGGATGGTAGTAATATATTAAACTTAAAATTGTAATTTTGTATGTATATTAAAATCATTGTATATAGTATTTTTTAATATCTGCATGCATGTACACATTTGAAATAATCAACAAATGAGAAGATTACATATGAACTAGGGACTAACTTGGGATTATCAATCAAAATGACTCAATTAATTTGAATAAAATTTCCAGTTGTCTTGTTATACATAGTAATAAATAGATTATATATGAGATAAACTATAATAATAACAGCAAAAACATTGATAATCTATTTTGAGTTAAAATTTGATAAATTGACAGCGATATACAAGCTGTATTAAGATCATGACACAGTATTAAAATAAAAATAATGATATTCAATATAAGTACTACGTACATTAATGTATTAGTATTCGATGGCACACACATGCGTTAATTACGTATGTAAAATATGTACATGTAGGCTAAAATAAAAAATTCATAAATTTGAAAATACTAATTAAAAAGATAAAATAATTAATATAAAAAAGGATAAAATGGGAATTATCTTAAAATTTGAACGGCATTTTTAGAAGTCAAAAATGTTTCATAAAATTATTTACGCTAGAGATGTCCTTCCAGCTTTATATATTAGATGATAATAATAATAATAATTAAAAACCAGTTGAGTTTTCTCCACAATTATTGATAAAGTTATATTTTGTGCTTCCATCAAAAGTACAAATTTTTTGTTTTAACCAAAAGTGTTTTAAATCTAAAATTTATGCTCATTAAAAAATGCTTTTAGAGAATCAATAAAAGATTTTTAAATTTAATTTAAATGTATGTAAATGTTTAGTTCAGTCAAAACCTGCACCAAACAAGTTCTAACTGTGTCCTCGAACTTTAACGTTGCCTAGTTAATAATCGCTGCCATGCACAGCCATTTTTGTGGGAGGGATCGTCCAGACTGGTGAACATAAGGAAGTGGTTAGCATGAAAGTTTATTTTGGGTAAGTTAGTCAATTGGTCAATAAATACTGACACGCAGACAGACTATATATGTGTCGGCATTCTTCAGCATTTTATTGGTCAATCGACCAACTTATCAAAAAAAAATTCATGCTAACCAGATCCGTGAACATACAACAATGTTATGGAGTGGTTAGCATAAAGTTAACTTTGGTCAATTTTTCAATACAGTGTTGACACGCAGACCGGAAAGTGATCTCTCTTTGCCTATCAGCACTGTATTGGTCAATTGACCAACTTACCATGAAGTTAATTACATAATAACCGGATCCACAATATTTACAAGCTTGTTATATGTTAAGGTGGTTATTTACAACTTACTACTATTTACACTTACACTAATTAGGATTGATAAAAAAATAATTTAAAAAAAAAAAAAAAGAAGAAGAATGATATATTAAAAGGTTGTTGATAGTAAATTTGTATAATTATTTTAATGATACTTTAAAGTTTTAACAATATAATTATTAAACTAATAATATTAACCGCCATAAAAATAGTGAAAAGAAGAATAATCAACAAAATATAATAAAAATTTAAACAAATATAAAATCATCAAATACTAGAAATGTAATATTATGAATAATGAGGAGATATATAGCTTTTGTGTAATTTATATTTTATAAAAATAATAAGAAATAATTTTAAATATAAAATCATTATAAAGTAAGAAAGAAATTTAAAAAAATATTAAAAGTCACCATACTATTTAATTTAATCATAAAATTTAACATTAAGATTAAGACCAACGTATAAAGGCAGAAAGGAAATATTTGATTTAATAAAAAGAATAGTCCGGACAAAAGTTTCATAGAGAATCGTGAAAACGATAAGTAGGCATGACAAGTTATCATTAAAATATACTCCCTTCATTTCATAATAATAAATTAAAAAAAAATATTTTAATTTATTTATTGTTTATAACTGTTTAAGAAAATAAATTATTTTTTTCTTATATCATTTTTATTTTTTTTATTATTTTAAAAAAAATTCTCCCATATAATAATAATTTTTAATTTTTTATAAAAAAATAGTGATATAATTTTACACAAATTTTAATTATTAAATAATAATATTAAAGCGACTATTATTATTGAATGAGTGATTATTAATTAAATAAATAAAACAAAAACAAAAAAAGAGAAAACAAACAAACATAGAAATTCCGTATTACTACAACACGCTGCCGCCACCTCGTCTCGTCCCTTTCCTATCCTTTTCCGTCCACTACATATCAAAGTATCACACTCCTCCTTTCTCCTCTTTCTGCCACCCATCTCCCCTTTTCTCTCTCTAAAATTATATATATTATTATTTGTGTGTATGTGTATACATTGGAGGGGTTTTGACATATATCTGTATATCAATTGATGTCAATTTGGTGAGTTTCTGTTTGATCAGCTTTCATTTCTTCGAATTTCTACCCGACCCTTTTCAGTTTTCGTTATTCTGCTTCACTATATCCAGCGTAATAGATTGATAGAGTTGATTATATGTAATTGATGTTGTTTTGATTTGCTTTGGCCAAGTGTTTGGGTTGTTATTCTCATTTAATGTATTTGGTTCGGTTGATTTTATTTTGGGTTCTGCTTTAATGGTTGATTTCAATTTATCTGGGTTCTGAGAGTCTCATTTATGGGACCCTTTTTTAATTTGCTGTTAAATTAAAGGTTAAGCTTGTGTAGCTGTGCGTGATTGGTATGAATTTTTTTCCCGGGTTAATCGCTCCCTAGTGAGATTTTGTTCATAAGCAAATACAGGTTAGATTGACAAATATAGTCAAATCTGTAAGTTTAATTTTACTAACAAATAAACGAAACGGAATAATAAATGGGATTCACGTGAATGTGGTTGAGAGATGTTAGAAATATCAATTTTTCCTTGTGGAAATAACAATTCTCAATTTGATGAAAACTAGTTTCCTGATTTTGGTTGACTTAGCCAGAGATTGTGGTAATCGGATTATGGACAAGTAGAAAGTCATGACCTCAGAGCTGATTCTATCTCGCAATCAGGAAGTTATGACTAGATCCTGAAATTTAACAAGTATTTTCGCTGTTGATCATTCTTATGCTTGGTGCCGTAAGGTTTCTTCCTGTCTGATTTGTTTTTATTAATTAGAAATTTGTAAGGAGAAAGTTGATTAATTTTTATGCTTTAGGAAAGTCTTTTAATTTGAACTACTACATGACATATTTATATTTGCATTTATTCTAGTGAGTGCGAAATTTTCATTTCTAATGCTTAACCTTATTTTACTTTCTGTGCAGATTTTCCCACAGACTTTGTTATTGATCATATGCATATTATTGATGGCTTCTCCCTGGCCGTCCTCAACCGATGAAACTTTTATTGGATCTTTTTATATTCAATTAGAGGAAGGGCATTCTGAAGATAGTTTAGCATTGCGAGAAATTACCGACCTCCCATGTATGCCAGAATCCTAGTATCCCCAAACCACCTTCATTCCTTAGTAAAATGCAGTTGAAAAACAATTATCGTACGAGACTTTCAGGGAGGTGTAGTCTGACTTTTGTCCCAGAGGAAACAAGGCACACATGGGACAAGCTGTTTAAGGAAGGATACGCAGCTGATGTCTGTATCATCACCGAGGAAAAGGCTATAATTCCAGCTCATTTCATTGTTCTGGTGAGGCATCAAATTATCATATACTCCATCAATAATAATATTACTCCATTGTTTGTTCAATGTATTAATTTTAGCTTAAAGTGATCTGATTGTACTCCCTTAATAATTGCAGTAACCAATCTAATTCTACACCATTGCTTAAAGTAATCTAATATAATCTTAATTATCATTTGGGACGGCAACGATTGGACCATATGGATTTCCAAGATGAGATATTTCATTTTGAATAGGTTGCTAATTAAAGGAAATGGTTCTATTGACTATTTATCATGAGGTTGATCACGTAATAATCTATTCCTAATTTGTTACCTCATTTATTGACTAAATAAGAATCTTTGTTTTGTTTGTGTAGAGTGTCGCATCATCTGTACTTGGGAATTTCCTGAAGCAATCAAAAGTCATAAATGGTTTCAGATATTTGAAGATTCCTGGAGTACCATATGATGCTGTCTGTGCATTCATACGCTTTCTTTACTCATCCTGGTATGTAATATCATATGATCATCCCTTTTAAAGTTTTAAGTTAGTTGACATGTGACCTTGGTTCAATGTTGGACATTCACTGGTTTCTGCTCTTGTTAATCTGTCATAACATTGACCTTGCACCATAAATTGCCTCTTAATGGATTTTAATTTCTTTTTCCCCTATTGAATATTGATGCAACTTTCACAATCTACCGGTTCTTGGTTATCTTTTGAGTTATCGTAATGCCCTTCTGATACTAACATTATAATATCGACTGAAATAATTGTTCTCATAGGTACTAAAGTCACTGATGGAAATAATGATTGTATATGTATGTGCAAATTGTGTAGTTTATGGAAATAACAAGTTGAAAATCATGATCAATTCCTCTTTCAATCCCCGATGCAGCTGCATGAGCCATTCCAGATGTCACAATTGAACTACCAACAAGCATAATCCTAGAACAAAATTAGAAGTAGCTGAGAGACATAATTTACTGCATTTATCTCGTTAGCTACGTCAACCATAAAATTTGAAGAACTTAAAGGAGTTGCTTATGTTTCTTCTCTCAGCATCCGTTTTACATATGAAAACTGAGGCAAGCTTAAAAAGAACACTTCATGCACCTGCTAAAAGAGGACAATTGGGTTTTGCCTGTTCAATATGCCTATTTTCTGAGTTGAATCTGTTGTTTTCTAGCTATTCCATATGCATTGACAAAGCTCTGTTCCTTTGAATATCCTAATGCAGCTATGAAGAAAATGAGATGAAGAAGTATGTTCTCCATTTATTGGTTTTATCACATTCATACTCAGTGCCATCACTTAAAAGAGTTTGCGAGCACATAATAGAGCAAGGTGTGCTAGACACAGAAAACGTGATAGACGTGCTTCAGTTAGCACGGGGTTGTGATGCTCCCCGGCTCTCCTTTATATGTGTTCGTATGGTTGTGAGAGACTTTAAAACCATATCTTCCACCGAAGGATGGAAAGTCATGATGCGTGCCAATCCTGCACTTGAACAAGAGCTCCTGGAATTGGTTGTTGAAGCAGATTCTGTAAGTATGCCCCTGTTATCTGCCTAGACTATATTTTTGTTTAAAATTTGAATACTCTGCCCAATTTGTGTTCGATCTTTTGGATAGATTGCTTTTTGTATTAATTAGTCACAGTCAACATGAAGGAAAGCTCTCTATTATACTATTGTGAGAACTGAGAATTCTACTTTATGGAGAGAGCCTTTGGTTCAGGTATTTGGTGGTTTTAGGAACTACAGCCAACTGCAAGATCTAGTACTAGATATCTCGGGGGTTAAATAATGACTTGAGATGTTATTTGTAAAATAGACACGTGTGCTCTCTCTCTCGGACCAGGATCCTCTCCATTTCATGGATAAACTTTTATTCCAAGTTTTTACCCCAAAATTTATTGAGTGTTTAGTTTAGAGTGATGACATGGTAATGAATTGTGATTGTAAACTTAATCACGTGTCCATTTTTACTATTATCAAAAGAAATAGGTCTTATTTAAAAATAAAAAATGACAAATGGGACTCTTTTTGTGGAACGGAGGGAGTAATATCTATCATATTTTTTAGCATGGCGATTACATGCTTTTCCTTTTTCTCTCTTTCGTCCTAATTGAACATAAGAAACTAGGATCCTAACTTATTTTATGTGTATTAGAGTAAACGAGAGCGATTGAAGAAAATTGAAGAGAAAAAGGTGTACCTGCAACTGCACGAGGTAATGGAAGCTATAATTCATATTTTCCGGGATGGATGTAGGACAATTGGGCCGCGTGATCAAGTGCTGAAAGGAAGCCAGGTTGCTTGTAGTTTCCCAGCCTGCAGGGGGCTTGAGACTCTAGTCCGCCATTTCTCTGGCTGTAAGACCCGAGTCCCAGGTGGATGCATGCACTGCAAGCGCACATGGCAGCTTCTTGAACTACATTCTCGCATGTGCGATGATCCTGATTATTGCAAGGTTCCTCTTTGTAGGTAAGCTTACAGCTTGTAGTAACCGGTCAGTGTGTATAGTTGTCAAATCAGGACGCATATTAGGTGTTCTGTGCCTACTATTTGTGATGTGTAGCACAGCATACCTTGCCTCAAAAATATACTCCCTTCTATTACCAAAAATATATATATACTCCCTTCGTCCCTCTGTTGTATTGACTTTCAAAATGTCAATTCGAGATATTTTCAAATTTAAAATTAACATGATGTTCAACTCTGTCCCTCCGACGATTAACTTAACATTTCGGGATTTCCTACGTGTGATTGGAATACAGTGATTTATATGGTGGTATTCTATCTCGTTCTCACAGGCATTTCAAGGAGAAAATGCAGCAGCATAGCAAGAAGGATGAAACAAAGTGGAAACTGTTAGTAAGCAAAGTGGTAGCAGCAAAAAATACCACGGGGCCATTCTCATCTCGGCGGTCAGCTTTTTTACGACCTCTATATACATCTCTTGTCTATTAAATCATCATCATAAGCAGCCAATATTTTGCTGGCTTTAGTTTCAAATAACGTAATAATTGGGGTAAATTTCGTGTTTTTTTTCCTGTAATAGTAACCAATTTTATGGGTATGTCTATGTCTCAAGGAAAACATTGTTGATGTAGTAAGTGAGGATTACAATAATAACCCCACCATGTCTAGATCTGAACTGTAATAGCAAAGTTGCATGAATGGTTGGGATGGATGCTCATTATTTTATATCTGAGCTCATGTGGACTCTTTAGTACTCCTTCCGTTCCTAAATAAGTGTCGTCTAAAATTTTTGTAGAAAGTCATTTAATAATTAAAATTTGTGTGAAATTCCATCACTACCCATTTATGGGAAGTTGAAAACTATTAATACAAGTGAGAGAATTTCTTGGGACTATGAGAGAATGTAGGGGTGATATAGGAAAGAAAATAATTTATTCTCCTAAAAAGTTGTAAACGACAAATAAATTTAAACGCATTTTTTCTTCTAAAACGTCACTTATTTAGGAACGGAGAGAGTATTTCATGTTTACTTGTATCTTATCAATAGAAAGAAATCAAATAACATAAATACTCCCTATTCCTTAACTATAGCTTCAACAAATTACTCCATTTGTTCCAAAATTAAAAATAATTTTTTTATGCACTTCATATAAATTCTAAAATTAAAAATAAATTTTTACATTTTATGCACTTTAATATGAAGATACATTTTAATTTTTGTATTCTAAACTAACGTGGTCTTACCAACACATCATTTAGCTTCATTCTTGATTCAAAACTATCATGTTACTACTGTTACAGTTTAGCTAATGTTAGGGGACTTCTTCTTAAAAATCTCTAATTATTATTATGATATTTTATTGTTTTTGAAACAAACGAAGGGCATATAATATATCTAGCTTCCATTCGGAAAAATATAAATTGCCATCCAAGGAAATTGAGAAAGCACCATAAAGAGGAGCTGGAACCTAAGATTTGAGACCCAAACAAGACCTATAGAAATTCTCTAATTATCCCAATAGAAAGGGCAAAAAATGCGCCCTATAATGGTCACCAATATGATCGAAACTACCAAGTAGAAAATTGAAAATCGACTCGTACAAAGGATATTAAGTGCAGCAAGCACCAACAATTTGCCTGATTTTAAAGGAGGCAACTATGAAAGCATATTACATGATACAACTAGAGTGTAACCATCTTTCAGTTAAAGTTCTTATGTATCAACACACCAGAATCCACAATTTACTGAAACTCCTAAAACCATAAAGAACATGATGAACAAAGAACTTAGGGTGGTTACTTAGAAACATCGAATACTAAGCCCCTTCTCCGAGTGTTCTCTTTGTTGTACTGATGTAAAGCACTGTGTCGAGAGGAACACCCAGTTATTGCCATTTCAATTTGATGACAATAGCAAAATGATAATTGACATTGTTATAATATTTCAAAAACTATTTACCATTGTTTCCACGGATAAATGCGTCACCATATTTGTTTTTCAGTTGCCCATTGACGTATTCCTCAGTTTGCTCCATTGCTATATTCATATATCCGTCGAGACATGCTAGAATGCCTGCAAAAAAAAAGAGATTAACAGGCGCTGTTTACTTTGCATTCCTATCACGTCAGTGAAGTAGGAAACTTGGAAGCACTTGCTCAGAATACAAGTATCTCAAGTGCAACGTAAAACAGCTGACAAAAACCAACCTCCAAATTTCATACAAGTAAGGGTATGCAAGATTTTCCAGACAGGTATACTTTTTGACAATAAACCAAGTATGACAGAAAAACTATCAAAAAAAAATGCACAAGATGTCGGAGAAAAAAATTACATTAAATGTCCATGTGGCTTTCCCTGGTTTGTCTCTTCTTTTATTTGGGGGAGGAATGTGGGGTTTGAGAGAGAGAACTACATATAAATACCTACTTTAATATGTATGCAGCAATCATACTAGTAACAAAAAATGCAGAATCTATATACTTAACTGTGAAGATATATTATTTGATAGATTTGCCAAAGGAAAAGGGGTACATTGCCTACGTGCTATGGTGAGGTGAGAGGGCCCTGAAGCACCTTACTATAACTAAGGTGGTGCAATTTTGATAATCTGCCATCATGGTTCAAGGTTCTACGGCTCATAGGCTATTAGCCTCTTTTATAAGGGGATGTACTCCACTAATTTAAAATTTACATAGTGTCAGAGAGAAATTCATAGCAAATGAGTCCATATCAACTACTTGTGTGAAAACTAGTGTACACTTGTATGCATAATCAACAATTTATGATATAGTCGTGAACATGAAAGATGAAATAGATGTTCCAAAGACTTGAAGTTAAAAGGAAAACTAAAGCTTGATTCAAAAAATATACACATGCGAAGCAAAATATCTCAGCTAGAACTTGCTGAAGGTTTGTGTGATGACCGCTTGAGTTTTTATTCAGGGGTATCTCACCAATTTCAGTTATAGCCATGACTGATGCACGCATATTGAACCTGCAACTTATTTACCGACTTGGCTCAACTTGCATATCTTGTGGGTTTTGTATGAGCAAAATTGGCTTGTATTGAAGTATATTCCTTTGATTCTCAACAAGTCAGTTCATTAATGTGACGTATTGCCACTTGACACACTTTTCAATTCAAGAAACCCAAAAAAAAAACGATTGAAAATCTCTGAGACTGATCAAAGCATCATAGAAACAAACTGATCATTATTTTTCACTTTGAAAAGCTAAAAACCAAACTGACCTTATGATGAGATCACCATCAATTTTGAGCAAGTAGGTAGGAAGTAAAAAATTATTTTTTAAAGAAAAAACAAAACCAAAAATAGAAGAACAGAAAGAGGACTTAGAGTTACACACCTCTATAATCAACGCCAGAATTCAATTTGACCACAACTGGTCGCCCACGGATTGATTTGAGAAAATCAGCAGGTGTTTTTGTGGTTGCTGACCCTTTCTCTCCTGTTCCACTCATCTCTTTTCTCCTTACACTTCAACTCCTTTAGCAAATGAAGGAATATGATCGGTAACAAATTCCATTACCAATACTAATAACATAATCAACATTTCTGCAACAAAGAAATGAGCAACAAAATACACATAATATAAATGATCAACATCAACCTTAAAAAAGTTCAATACTTTTCCCTCAAAATTGCAACAGAAAGAATAGTAAGGCTCTATTTGTCTCAGGGAAAACATTTTCCTCAACTAGTTCCACCATTTCAGTAGTTTAATAGCATAAATGAGATGAATGATAATAATTTTCAGGGGATCAATGTAGAATTAACCTTGGTTTTCCAAATTGAGTTACACTTCTGATTTCAGCAAGTCGATTTCAGAAAAACAACAAAAATATTTTTTCCCTAAAACTGGAGAACACTTTTCAAGTGATAAATTAAATAATTAACCTCATCACAAATATGTCAACACAGCAGACCCTTCTGGCCACTAGCATAAGAACTACCTCAATCTCAATCACCAACATCAGAGCAAGCATGAAGGCCTTCAAAAGTTACCCATGAAGCAATTCACAGTATATAACAATTTTTCATAATCACAAAGATAACACTAATGAAAAATTTACGGTAATATAAATCCAAGGAATTAGTCCTAAATCAACTTAACCACAAATAAACATGGATATACAAATACAAATATTGTGTGCCCTAGCTCTACTTCAAATACGAAAAACGCATACAGCATGTTACATGTAATCTAATTTTCTCAACGACGGAGTTCACATGAAGAAAATTTCTTCTTCTATTCTCGTGCAGTTCAATTAGGGGTTAAATTTGTACTCATAAACTGAAATTAATAAGATTCAACAGAGAACTAAAATGGATTATATAATGGTGGAAGAGATTTACCCGCAATTTCAAAGAGTGAATTCGTCTACTTCTCGTCTGATTTTATGAAGCTCTGAAGCTAGTTTCCAGCAAATACACAATCGTGCCCTAACGCTGAGTTTTTATGAAATAGAGGGCAGTAACTTTTGCCTTCTGTTTGAGGGGAGAAAATAAAATTGGTAAGATATGGGAGGAATTAAAAATTTAATTTTTGTTATTTTGAGAGAAAAATGAAAAATTTAATTTTATTTATTTTGAGAGAAAAAATGGAAAAATGGAAAATTTTAATTTTTGCCATCTTATAAGTAATATTTTACTGTTCAAGTGTTCTACTTGTAACTTATTTGAACTAATAAAATGACTTATAAGTTATTTTAAATAAGTAAATTTGACTGAATATAAAGACTGTTTTGCCTTCATTTCAATTATCTTTACCATTTATTTTAACTTATAAGTCATTTTAGTCAAACACCTTCTCAACTTATTTTAACTTAATTTTTAACTTATAAGTTAAAATAATGCTACACACTTTTGTTTATAAATCACAACTTAAAATAAATTATAAGTTATTTTAAAATAAATCATTCCCCTTTTATTATAAAATTAGTATAAACTTATTATAACTAGTAGTTTATAAAATTATTGAGTATGAATTGAATATTTCTATCCCCTTACGCTTTTATGTATGTTAAAATATATAAAATTAGGAATTTTTAAATTTTAAAAATTAAAAGAACAAATTTATAAATATTTTTAAAAAAAATACTAAAAACAAAAATGACAAGTAAAATTAGAAGGAGGGTCCATACAAAAATGTTACAACTTACAAGTGAAATTTCCTACTATATTAGAATAATTCTAACTTACTACTATATTGGAAACCAACTCGTCACTCCCATGGAAGCAAATCAAAGAGCTTCTTCATCTCCATTTCTTTGAGGAAAAACCATGAGACCCCCAAACAATTCCTTTTCTAACCAACTCTTCTTCAATCCACCCTTTGTTGAACGTTCACCCAAATCATCACTCAGTACCCTCGTTTCTTACTTTGTTTATCTGGCTTCATCCCCATCACCAAACCCCCACCTTAATCACACCCAAAATCTTTCTTCTTTCTCTGTAAATGCCCAAAATAATGAAACCATTAAATCTGATACTTCTAAACAACCAAAACCCATCTTCAAAACTGCATCTTTTGATCTACTTTCTTCCCCAAACCCCCAAAACAATGAAATTGGCAATACCTACTTGCCTCTTTTATCAAACCAACCCAAACCCGCCATTAAAACTAACTCTTTTGATCTAATTCCTTCTCCAAAACCCCAAAGAAATGAATTTGGTAATGCCCACTTGCTCAATTCATCAAACCAACCCAGATCCACCTTCAAAACCAAATTCAGTTCCGTTATTTCTTCTGCAGAGCACCAAAAGAATGGCTTTTTCATTAACTACTTGCTTTATTCATTTAACAGATCAAAACCTATCATCAAAACAACGATTTGTGTTCCAAGATTGCAAGCCAATTTTGTACAGACCAGATCATTTTCAGATACACCATCAGACCCAATGGAACCCAACTCCATACCTTCGGATACAATCCCTGTTGTTTCTACAGTGAGCCCACCAGGTGAGGCCCCTAAGCCAATTGATGCAGGCTCTTCCATTCGAAAGCCTATTAGTTTATGGCCTGGAATGTACCATTCACCAGTAACAAATGCACTATGGGAAGCCAGATCAAATATTTTTGAAAGACTGTCCAATGCTCCTGTTGATGCCCCTCCACAGAAAGAATTAATCCCGAAAACTCCATCAATGAGCCGAACTAGTATTCTCTATCAATTCTCATCTGATTATATACTTAGAGAACAGTATAGGAATCCTTGGAATGAGATTAGGATGGGGAAGTTGCTTGAAGACCTTGATGCTCTGGCTGGAACCATATCATTCAAGGTACTAAAGTTTCTGAAAAAATGAATCTATTCTATTCTTAACTGAATCTGTGTTGTGTGTATATTTTGCCGTTAGTTGTTGGGTTGGGATTATTGGGCCTTGTTGCTTAAAGCTTTAAATTAGCATTTATGAAATGGATGTTTTTGGGGTGCTCAATACGGGTATGTGGTAAGCTACATTGTCTAAAATGCGGTAAGCTAGGGTAGGTTTATTTAAGTGCTTCTAGTTAGGAGTTCTCTTAGAATTTAAATGCAATAAGACAACGTTTTATTGAAGATTTTTAGTTGAATCAAGGGGCGGATCCAGCCGCGGAGTTCAGTGGGGTCAAATTTGGGAAAAAAAATCCATTAAGAATAAAAAATTAATAAAATGAATCACAAAACTAAATAATCCTCAAATATTATTTACAATAACATTTTTCAAGGTTTTATTGCTTGAAATTGTTGCATGATAGCCTCATTTTTAATAGTTGTAGAAATATCACGCTCAATGTAAGTTACTAATGTACCGTTATATAGGTCATTGGGGTTGGGTTTTGCTCAAAAACTGGAACAATATCCACCGTTGTATATTATTAATAACTAATGTATAGCCAAATGAAAACAACAAATATAAAAATCAAAAAAGTATCAACATTAAACATTATACTATGCAGATTATAAGTACATTTTGTAACGTAAAGTTATCAAAATTTCTTGTAAGGAATCCTTAGTTATCGTATACTTTGTTATATTTGGATACGTAACGTGTTTCACAAGGTTTTTCATCCATTAATTTAACCAACTAACATAATTTAGTACAATTATAATCGGATTAAATTATAAAGTGACTAATTTTGTGACAAAAGAAGTGTTAAATAAAAAAAAGAAAGATAATAGAAAAGGAAGATGGAAAATAAATCATAGACTTATCTTGCATATGATAATGTTTTATTCTATTTTTTTCTTTTATTCGTTTCTAAATAATATTTTAAATAAACAAGGAATCAAATAATTTGAATTTACACAAAGAAGAAATAGTTCCTCAGTTTCCTCACCCTAGTTTGCGGTAAATAATTGTTAAAAGATACTTACAATTAAAGGTTAATTTTTATTTATCTAAACTCACATAATACCTACTAAGCTTATAAAGTTAAATAGAGCCATAGAGGAGAGGGGAGGGGAGGGGTATATAAGTCTAGTTAGAAAGTCAAAAAGTGAAGGCAAGTTCGTTGCATTCATCATTTTTATATCTGCATGACCCAAAAAAAAAGGTAGAAATATACAATGGTAGAAATTTCAGTGGGGGCAGGTGCCCCTCCTGCCCCATGCTTGGGTCCGCCCCTGGTTGAATCAATAAGTAGATTGTTTTATGAATAATTTAGTAGAAATGTGATGTTTGAAAATCCAATACTAAGTTAGAATAATAATATTTGTGCAACTTTAGCTAAAACAACAAAAAAATATTTTGGTACTCTAAATTTAGAGTATCTGTATGTTATGGGAACGCAAGTACCAATACTTAATTCGCTAGGTCAATAAGAGTGTCTGGTAACTAACCGATGGAAAGATATTTTTTATTTGCTTAAATTGGTTTGCGTTGGCTCGATTGCAGTTTAGCCAGCTTCTGATTCTAGACAATTGCTGAATTGCACCCTTAGATAATATATACACTGCTTGCTTTAATTTTGACAAACAGCTGCACTTTATTTTGACTATCTATTAATTACATGTTTAAGTTTGTTCTTGTCTACTTGTGTTTATATCTTCTATGATATGTAAACTTGCCTAAAGCTTCTTTTGTAGATCAATGCTTCTGCCCTGACTTGAGCATACCTCGCACAATTTTGAATTATCTCTTTCATTATTTGTTTGCTTCATTCATTTTTTTCCTTGATGTGATTTTTATCCATCTCTCTGAACCAGCACTGTTCCAACGATGATAGCACAACAAGGCCCCTAATATTAGTCACTGCTTCTGTGGACAAGATGGTACTCAAGAAACCAATTCCGGTTGATAGAGATTTGACAATAGTTGGTTCTGTTACTTGGGTTGGCCGATCATCTATGGAGATTCAACTGGAAGTTACTCAGATCACAGAAGGTACTTTTAGTAAAATGATTTCATCTTAACTTTTCTTGTTAAATTATTGATGTTCTTTTTTGTCCTGTAGATATCTATTCAACTTATTTTTTGCATTTCCTGCTTAATTATTATTAAGTTTCATCTATATGTATCACTAGTGTGTCAGATTGCAGTTGATATTTGATTCTCTCTACTATATTGAAAATCATTCTTTTGCAGAAAAATGCAGTCACTCTGACTCACTAGCTCTTATAGCAAATTTTACTTTTGTCGCGCGTGACTCTCAGACCGGAAAATCAGCTCTAATTAACCAGATAGTACCTGAAACAGAAACTGAAAGATTGCTTTGGGAAGAAGCAGAAGAAAGGAACAAAATGAGGAAAAAGAAGAGAGGAGAACAAAAGAAGGAGATGGATGATGCAGAAATAAACAGGCTCGATGAGTTGCTGTCTGAAGGGCGAATCTTCTGTGACATGCCAGCTTTAGCAGACAGAAATAGCATTCTGATAGCGGATACTTGTCTTCAAAATTCTTTGATCTGCCAACCACAGCAAAGGAACATCCATGGTCGGATTTTTGGAGGATTTTTAATGCGAAGGGCTTTTGAACTGGCTTTTGCAACAGTCTATTCCTTTGCTGGCAGTGCACCATGCTTTGTTGAAGTTGACCATGTTGATTTCTTAAAACCTGTGAGTAGCCTCAGTACCTTTGTTTAGCATTTAATTTTAACTTCGATTGTACCTTTAGTTTAGTTTGTGACTTCAATCAACGTACTTGTTTCAAACTGTCAAATAGTTATGACCTTGATTTATAGAAATGGAAATAAAATAATACACGCGGCCTGAATGCTTTAGTGTATATATATGCATTCGACATTTAGAAGTTTCAATTTCCTTCATTTTAGAAATGCTTCGACTATTTCTCTTGCTTCTCTTGACTAGTCTTATTACCATTTTACTAGCAGCCAACAAGGGTATTCTGGTCTTAAATGCTGAAGCATTCTTATGACAAAAAAATTGCCAATTGACCTGTTGGTCAGCCCCGATTGAATTTTCTGCATGGAATTACCTAAAAGTATATCAATAGTGAGATAACAGGGTTCAAGCACAGCACATCCTACTTACACTATGATGACAAATTTCTGTGCTGGACGTTACGCTGTCAGAGAGGATTTAAACAATATATATGCAGTTATGTTAGTAGTATGATATATGGTCTGCCGATGCAGGTTGATGTTGGAAATTTCCTCCGTTTCAAGTCTTGCATTTTGTACACAGAACTTGACAACCCAGCAAGACCTCTGATCAATGTCGAAGTTGTGGCTCATGTTACACGGCCTGAGCTGAGGATCAGTGAGGTAAGCATATAATGTAGTACTATATGTTTCGAGCTATGTTTATTTCCTGAATAAGCATGTGTTAATATATATACACACACGCGCGCACACATTTAAAGCAAATGTTCAACAGTTTCATTCTCAACAAGCATCTGTTCTGCACACGTAATACTACAAAACTAGTCGGTTTTCTCTTCCCTTTGTCTTAGAAGACACAGTTCCATCTTTTTGTAACGGCTCTCATAGATCCCAGCCCTACTGGATGCATCAATAGCAACTGGTATCAACATCCAAAATTTATATTATTTGAGGAAGGAACATAAATTGGTGACTCAAAATCTGTACTGCGATCATTTTGTTTGTACCTGCAAAAGAAAATTGTACACAATGATGAAATCGACGAGACAATTCCCATTTGGTATCCAGAGTAATTGAAGCCATAAATTCAGCCTTCAGACTCTGGTACTAGGCCCTATTTTAAAGCAGACCCACCTCGCTTTTCTTTTCTAGTAAGAGTAACTCTGCCCAAAATTTAAATATATAAATTACAAAATGGTATACATACATAATTTTAACTGGTCCACTTATCCATAAAACAATATTTGGTCTCTCTGTTTGGATCCCTGTTGTGGTGTTATACTTTTTTTAAAAATAATCTTTTTGTTACTGTTTGAAACCACATTTTGCTGAAATATGAATTTCGCTTGTGCTTTCTGTTTGACTAGGTATCCAACAAGTTCTACTTCACATTCACTGTATCTTCAGAGGCCATTAATGGCTGGTATCCAGATACGAAATGTTGTTCCAGCGACTGAGGAGGAAGCCCGTCGGGTGGTTGAACGCATGGATGCTGAGAGCTCATAGCTGTTAATTACTTCATGAATTTATCTGCCTTCTGGCCAAGGCAAAGCAAGACTGAGTCGAGTTCTTCCCTTTGGAGGCTCCCAAACTTATGATTTGGAAGTTAGAATCATGTTTTAAATGAGACCTCCTCCGTAAATTTATGTAATTATTTGGATTGATGCATGAATTCGTTATTTTTAGTTGGTGCAGAATTTGTTAACAGGTTCATGTTCATGGTATGTTTCTGAAATAAAGGAATTTTTTTTGGCAGTTTTGATACCTCTTTAAGAAGTTATGAGTTATTTAATCCTTCTATGGGGACCAGGGATGTTGTGACCCGTTTGGCGACCGGCCAAAGATTTATTTTTTTTTTGGCTTTTGACCGTCAAATAATTAATGTGATTTATTAGAACTTGAAATTTTTACAAAATGCAGTGATTTAGGTGTCATTTGAATACATGTAAAAAATAGTGTTGTACAGATCGTACAATCCTGTTTTTTACATGTATCCAAATGACACCTAAATCACTGCATTTTGTAAAAATTTCACTTTCAATAAATCACATTAATTATTTGAAAGACAAAAGCAAAAAATAAAAAATAAAAATTTGGCCGGTCGCCAAACCGGTCGCAACATTCGGGTCGGTGTAGACTTATTAAATGTTCACTGGGGCAATAAGTAAAAGCCTCCAATTATAGTGGGAAAATATTTAGTTTTGCCAAATTAAAACTAACAAGAGGGAATGTGCCGACAGCCCCGCATTCTTAATAATGCTATGAACTTTGTAGTATAAGATTCCTCATTGTAAAGCTCACCAACGAAATTGCTTGGAACTTTCGCATAAAAATATATAAAGATTTCTTTGATGTTGCCAAGATATATACTAATTTTTTTTTGTTTTTAAAAAAAGTTTAATTTGGTGGCCAAAATAACTGGGTGAAGTTGTCAAACCCTTGTCCACTATGAAGTTTTTAGGTTATTTGCAGCATTTGTTATAACAAGCAAGTGCATCCATGAAATACTGAAACTCAAGTGAGGTAACGTAGAAGCCACTTGACTTTCTCTTTCTTTCTTCTGAATATCAATCTACAGTAATTATTGTCATCTGCTGCCATGGCTGCTACTAGTTACCAGGCAAGCTCTTCTTGCTTCCCTTCATCATCGTCTTCATGTTCTTCAACCGCCCATGATGTTTTCTTGAGTTTCAGAGGTGAAGATACCCGCAAAACTTTTACTAGTCATCTGTACACGGCCTTGACGCAGGCTGGAATCCGAACCTTCTTAGATGAAAGTGAACTACAAAGAGGAAATGATATTTCCTCAGAACTGCTTACAGCAATTGAGCAATCAAGGGTTTCTATTATCGTTTTCTCCAAAAACTATGCTTCTTCTAGGTGGTGCCTTGATGAGCTTGCCAAGATCCTCGAATGCAAGAAAACATTTGGACAATTGGTTCTTCCTATATTTTACGATGTTGATCCATCAAATGTTCGTCACCAAACTGGTAGTTTTGCAAATGCTTTTGCAAAACATAGAGACTTGGAAAAGGTGGAGATTTGGAGAGCAGCACTAACTCAAGTTGCAACCATTTCAGGATGGGATTTGAAAAATGTTGCTAATGGGTAAAACCATGTTTAAGTTGATTTTTTCTTCTTTTGTTTTGACTGTTCTATTTTGCTCCATGTATTAATTCTTAAAATTTTCTTCACTCCATCCCTTGCATATATTCTCCTTTGATACTCTGGTATGAAACATAATTGATCAAATTAGATGAATAGCTCTTTCCATACTTTGGCACATTTCATATGTTTCTCTCTTCAGTTTAAACATACCCCTTCTATATATGTGTGTGTACAAGTATACTATCTGTCAGTGACTACTCTGCGATCGTAGGGCGACTTAACTCTATGATCGTAGACTGTGTACTCACAGTTTGCACCTCCATTTTTTCCATATATATATATATATAGTACTCACAGTTTACCTGTATAATAAACATTGGCAGGCATGAATCCAAATTTATACTGAAGATCGTCAAGGAGGTTATGCGTGTTATAAAAAATTATACATACTTGGATGTTTGCACCCACCCAGTCGGGATGGATTCTCGTGTTGAAGACCTAAAGATGTTATTGAGCAATAGATCGGATTCTGTGTACATGATTGGGATATATGGGATGGGTGGAGTGGGAAAAACGACCACTGCAAAAGCTGTATACAATATGATTTTTCAACACTATGAATGCAGCTGTTTTCTTGAAAATGTTAGAGAAGTTTCGGAACAACTCGGTGGTCTAGCTCATTTGCAAGAGAAGCTCCTCTCTAGCATCCTAATGATAAAGAAGCTCAAGGTTGGAACTGTTGATAGAGGTATCAGTTTGATGAGAGAGAGATTATGTTCTAAGAGGGTACTGATTGTTCTTGATGATTTGGACAAATTAAGTCAAGTAAAATCATTAGTTGGAGGACGTGATTGGTTTGGTTCTGGAAGTACAATCATCATAACGACACGAGATGAGCATTTGCTTGACTTGATTCAAGTGGATAAGAAGTACAAGGCAGAGAAATTGAATTTGACCGAGTCTTTGGAGCTATTTAGTTGGCATGCCTTCAGAAAAAATATTCCATTGCAAGATTATGCGGGACTTTCAAACAGCATTGTAAGTTACTGCGGAGGGCTTCCATTAGCTCTCGAGGTTTTAGGTTCTTATTTGTATGGAAGAAACATGGTGCAATGGGAGGATGCCTTTGAGAAATTAAAACAAATTCCCAACGACGAGATTCAGAATAAGCTAAGAATAAGCTTTGATGGATTAGATGCTTGTGAGAAGGCTATTTTTCTTGATATTGCATGTTTTTTCATTGGAACGGAGCAAGGGTATGCGATGAATATATTGGATGCTTGTGATTTTTTCCCCAAAACTGGACTTACAATTCTAAGAGAAAAATGTTTACTAACAATCAACGAGGTAAAAGTGTTGGGGATGCATGACCTTCTCCGTGACATGGGAAGGCAAATTGTTTGTGAAGAATCCCCACGTGAACCTGGAAAGCGTAGTCGGTTGTGGTTTCAAAAGGATGTAATTGATGTGCTGAAAAAGAACAAGGTAAATACAAGACAAATACTCATATTTTCAATGCTTTTTTTCGACGGAAAGATTCAGAATTAAGTGTATATAATTAATATTCCGTGTTTTATCTTGTTCGTTTTAAATCAGGGGACCCGAAACATTGAAGGTATCATCCTTGACCAGACGGGGGAAGAGAGAGTATATTTGAGTACACAAACATTTAAAAGGATGCACAAATTAAGATTGCTCAATATCAATAACGTACATCTCACTGGGAGCTTTGAGCATATATTCCATGAGTTAAGGTGGTTGTGTTGGACATTTTACCCTTTGAAGAGTTTACCATCCAGTTTTCATCCTGAAAATCTCGTTGTCCTCGACTTGCAGCACAGCAAGCTCAATATATTGTGGGAGGGTACCATGGTAAGGCATTACTCACAAATTTTTTTCCCTCTTTTTCAGTTGCACCGTGTCTTTTGTTAGCATTTGGTGCGTTCACATCATTTTTGATGTGTTGAGTTTATGATTTAAATAAATTACGTTTGAAATAAATGCTTCCAGACGAACAAGATTTTCCAAACGCTCCAAATGTTTGTTTTTATTTTTTTTGCTAAGTTTAGCTGAAATCTTAACGTTCTTGCCTTTGGAATGGATCCCAAGATCTCTTGGACTCAAAGCCTTATGAGTAGTTGTTTTACCATTGAGCCAAGTCGCCAAGAGGGACTTGGTTCAAATGCTCCAAATGTTGAGTAACCAAACATGCACTTAAGTACATTTCATGTCTTGGTCTAGCAATTCTTTTCAAAGAAAGATAAAGACATAATCTAATTTAATAATTTTTTCTTGATTCTCACACAGTTGCTAGAAAACTTGAAGATCATTGATCTCAGTCACTCTAAATATTTGACGACAACACCAGACTTCACAGGAGTACCAAGGCTTGAGAAATTAAAACTTTACAATTGTATAAGTTTGAATGAGGTTCAACCATCAATTGGACTTTTGAGCAGACTGGTTTACTTTAATATGACAGATTGCAAGAGTCTCACAAGTCTTCCGATCAGCATTTGCAATCTGAGTTCACTGCAAACTCTAGATCTTCATAGATGCAGAAAACTGGAAGGATTACCTGACAAAATTTGGAGTATAGAAGGCTTAAATATACTCCACACAACTGTGACAATATCACCCTATTCCATTGGACTCCCACCTTCCATTTCTAGTTTGTGTTCCTTACAACTTTTAAATCTCTCTGGGTGCAACCTAACTGACGGAGACATTCCAAATGATATCGGGAGTTTATTCTCACTGAAAGAGCTGGATTTATCTTGGAACAATTTCTGTAGCCTACCGTATAGCCTTGGTCAATTATCCAATTTAAAAAATCTTTACTTGCGCGAATGCAAGCATCTTAAGTGGCTCCCTGAACTTCCTTGCAATCTAAAATCGCTATGGTTGTTTTATTGCACAAGTCTCCAGTCACTCCCTCGACTTCCTCGTAGTCTAGAAATTCTAATAGCGAGTGATTGTACATCCCTGAAACAAATACCAAACTTAGAAGGCTTAGAAAGCTTGCAAAGCTTGAGTCTTGAGAATTGTAGTAGACTGGCCGAGATTCAGGGCTTGGAGAACCTCAGTTCTTTCCGCTGGATGGATCTAGGTGGCTGCAGCAACCTGGAAACTACTTTTGTACAACGTTTGATTAAGGTTGGTTGGTTGGTTGGTTGGTTGCCCTTTCTTTTTTTTTTTGTAGACTCTACTCTTAGATCGTGTCTCATATCATTTTTTTATGCAACAGCTATACATTGAATTTCGCCCAGGCTTTGATTTATATCTGCCATGGATGGAGATTCCAGATTGCTTCAAATATCAGAAAACAGGGCCATCAATCTCATTTGATATGCCACACATTAATAATGTCCCCACAAATCATTTCTTAGGATATACTATTTGTGGTGTTCAAAGAGGGTGTTATGAAATTCAGGTTGTTATCAATAATAGAACAAATGGTACTGAATGGAGCCATAAAGTATGCTGCTTGGGATGCTATGGAGAAGTTTCTTGGGTGACATATATATCAGAAGAAGATCCAACACAGGGTGGAGATAGAATTCAGATTTCCACCACTTTACTGAAAGCTGATCATTTGCAGGTGGAGAGGATTGGGGTTCATCTGATATATGAATCATCTTCACTAGACATGATGGAAATTGACAATAGGGTTTATAGCTTAAAGAGAGATTACGATCATGTCGATGCTGCAGAAACAAGCTGCTCCTTGTCACCTAAACGCCTGAAAGTGTAGGCAACTGAAAATTGGCACACTGCACCCACCTGGATTGCTAAAATTGCAGAAAATGTTGGGCAGTTACATTCTCGACAAGCATCTGTTCTGCGTAAGTAGCATGAATTTTGTTTGTGTTTTGCTAGACTAGGCATGCCATAATTGTAACACCCCAATCCCACATTGTAACATGTGAGAATTATGATGAGTTTGGCTGAAAATGTCCATGGCCAATGTTGGCTATGAAACGCTTATATGCATGTGTGAATGTGTGATAAAATAACTACTTCAACACTTTTAACAATTAACACCAACATGGGAAAATGTGGAATCCTGAAGGTTGCTTCTATTACCAACAATTCATTAAATCAGTATCTGAAAGATTTACAGGCTAGCTCCCACTACTCTCCCAATATTACCATGTTATTATTAGATATGATAACAATCTCTGTATATTACAGCTTAGATATACTAACATCAAGATCTTCTAAACCGGTTTATACTATGAGGATGAGCTTTCATCGTCGGAGGAACTGTACTGCCTCTCGATAAGTCCAGGAAAAACTGGCACAAGGCTTGTGTTTACTGGTAATGGAAACCGACGAGCTGAGCTGACTACAGTTCTCTCGTTTATCTTCCCGACTTGTTTACATACTTGATCAAGGATCGAGAGAAAATCTCTAACCACCAAGAATATCCGAAATGGATGAGCTTCTTCCTTGGCTGAGTTGCCATGGAAATACTCGGTTATCTCCTTTACCTTTGAGAGAGCGACGCTCTCTTGGGCTTGGATCTTGATAATCTCTTCCTCTGCCTTCTTCAAGAACCCATTCACTGATTCAGAGAATTTCCTGCTACTCTCAATCGATGCAAGTTCATTTAATTTTAGAACTTCCACAATTCTAGTGATTCCTGTGGATAGTTTTGCAACTTCGCTACTGAGGATATCTGAATCCATGGCAGCGGATTTTTTTACATTGGTTAGCTCCCCGCTCAGGCTGGAAACAACTTGCAGACCGAGCTTCCTGAGTTCAATGTCATCTCTCAAGGCAGATTGCCGGATTATTTCAGCACTTGTACTCTGATCACCGGAAAGACGAGAACCTTCTGCTCTGATGATTTCTTGAACAACAAAATGCAAGAGGGTGGTTTTTCCATCTGTGCCCTTGACATCTACAAGCTTGAGTAGTGTGTCGAGCTTGAACGCACGAGCGTCGCCGCGGTTGGTTCCAACGTTCATGCGGTTCCCGGTCTTTAGTACAGCCTCGAGAAGCTTCATGAACATTCTATTGTGTCTGAGTTCTTCACAAGCTGCCTGTGAAAAGGAAAGGAAAAATGATCAAGGCAATTGTACTTCAGTGATATTAGAATCTATAATCCACTGATGATACTACAAGTGTTGAGCAAAAGATTTTATTAGCCAAGAACTCAGGAACAAGCAGTTGTACATCTTCCTTCACGTTTCCAACTAAATGCACATCAAGATGCCACAAATAAACGTATAGCTAACAAACATTCGTCATAACCAGGAACATTACCAAATTTTTTTGAGAAAAAATCATGACATTACAACATCCTATGTATAATGATACCATATCCTGATGTCCAGTATGCTATGAACTCCACATATGTCAGCGGTAGCAAGGAAAATCGAACTACTCTTATGATGGTAACGCATGGGTAAATCTGCGGAAACACGACTGGATGAAAACGACCAATCAGTGATAATGTAGTAAATAGCTAAAAGTTCAATAATTAGGATGGACAACAACATCCTTTTGTGGTCTGAAAATTGATTTTGTGACTTGGATAGATAGAGTGGGGAACTGACAAGGAAATGAAAATAGGATATAATGAGTTAAATTACTACATAGCTTTCTAATGACCAGCAGAAAGTCCAAGTAAAAAACGGGTGGCGGGGCACATCAATCAGCATATATCATCTTTACCAACTAATAAAAAGAAAAAATGAAGCTCAAAGATATGACTTGCGTGTGATTGACATTTGACACAAGAAGCTGGTCCAGGGTAACAGATATTATTGCAGCATGTGTTCAGGAGTGGCAGCCTAGTTGACCATTTCTCCATGTTTTCAATCATTATACTAATACCACCGATTACAAAAGATAGCATAGTCGTATTCAAACAATGAGAAGCCGAGAAGGCAAGTTTACCTCTAGTGTTTGGAAAGACCTCTGAAGGTACTCGACTTCTGAATCAAAATTGGTTATGTAAAGCATTGCATTGACCCTCTGAAATGCAAAAGGTATATCAAGTATGGCCTTGAGAAATTTCTCAGCAGGACCCAGCTTGAATGGTGATGTGTCTTTGAACTCCTTCAGTTTGCGTTCTTCGTCTTTGGTCGGAGCCATCTTTAATAAACTCTCAAGAAGTTCGGTCCCAAGTGTATCAGTATTACCTGTTTACATTGTAGAGCGAAGATTAATATAAACATTTTTTGCAGATATTTTGATAAAGATTACAAAAACAGTGCATGCACGAGAAAGAGGAGGAGAGATGAATGAAATGGACTATACTTTAAAACACAACTCTGATTATGTAATTCAGATAGGCATAACTCTTTCTCCCCCTTCTTTTTTTCCCTTACTTCAAATAGGCACATGTAGGGAATGTCAATTACAATATGGCAGGCGCATACAAAGCAAACCATATAAAAATAGTTAAGTATACAGGAGCCTCAATACAAGTAGTTTTCCTAGCTCATAGATTTGCTTATATCAACTGTGAGTCTCTGGCATTTCATTTCAGCAAATTCCTCTTCATCATTCTTCAGCATATATATAGGATCGATATATTTAACGTGAGATTTAAGAGCATGGGTAGAAAACATTGCAATAGATTGAACATCATGACCTATGTAAGGGTAAGCATTTCCTTAATGATTTATTTTTCGTTCTAATTGAGGGAAAAAGTCCGCCTCTCGAGTATAAAAATGATCTCAACTGGTATTATTCCCAATCAACACAATAATGCTAGATGACTTTGATTTGCTTGCAGCAAGCTGAATAAAAGGCTGAGGTTCGTGCAAAGCTTCTCCAACATAAGTTCGGGGAAGTGCTAGTATTAGAGCCTTGATTTTATGGTCACAGGGGTGACCAATGGGGTTAAAGCTCAACTGTCTCTTATATTTGAAAATAGAGCCAACCCCTCCCCTTTGATGTCAGGCTAGACTATGCAAAAAGAGCAATTATAATTCAGAAATGTTTGGAAAGCACAGGGGATCAAACAAACCCATAAAAATTAAAAGGGTAATCGGTTACCTTCTAAAAGAGCTTCACAAACTTCATCAATGGTCACATTAAGTGCCCTCAACAAAATTGAAATGTTCTGGGACTTCTTCGGATCAAGCACCCTGTTCTCTTGATTCACCGGAGGGAAAAGAGGACGCGGGGTGTTAGTATCTTTTGGAGGCAAATTCGACGAGTTTGCCATGAACAATGTCTCAATCATTTCCTCATTCAACCTGTATTCAATTTCACATTCTAAGAACTTTATTTGTATAAACAAACAACATACTAGCAAGAATAAAACAAAAATTAGCTAGCATTTGGTATAAATCATATCATGATCTCATCCCCACAATCATAAATTTCAGAGCTCAAAATTCTTACTGAAAAGAGCTGGATTTGAGATGATCCCACACCATTGCCCGGTCCGAGCTAGCTCTAACCTTATCCCAATGCAAAGGCTTCAGCTTGGGCTTAAAAACTTCTCCACTTATCTCCCCACCTTCCAAATTCTGTCCTGGTTTTTGCAATTCAACAACAGGCCTAGACGGCAGTGCAAGCACAGGCAGGCCCATTAATGGAAAACTGTCTTTGCGGCTGCATTTCCCAAAACCTTGGCGGTGGCAACGGAGGTGGCCTTGGTGGCAATTTTTCTTGAGCATAAACACTCCCATCAGAAACTCTTTCAGGGGAATTCTGGGTTTCCCCTGAAGTTCTCTCAGGTGGCGAAGACGGTGGAGATGGCAATAAAACGTTTCGTTCCCGTGGCGGCGGCGGTGGTATTGGCCGGAGAGGAGCCGGAAAATTAACAAATGAATCCGGTGATTTTGATGTTAAGCTTCTGGGGCTCGAATTGAACGCTACTGAAGGACTAGTAGACATTGTTTGATTAGGAGAAGCAGATTGAGAAGATGGGTCTGATGCTATTCCTGAATTGAAGCTTCGGCTTCCGAAATTGTCAGCTCCGAACAGTCTACCAGAGCTCAAAACGTCGGCATTTGGACTGCCGGAGCTCAAAACGTCAGCGTTTGGACTCCCGGAAGAGCCTCTGGGCGAAAAGAACTCTTCTTCGTCTTCGTCGTAGGTGCTGTTATAATAATATTGTTGGCCGGAGAGATTTTGTTTGGGTAATGGGGGGAGAGGCCGGAGCTCAGGTGAGTCGAGCTTTTGATAGCCGGAGATAGAAGAGGAGCTGCTCACATTGTCAAATTTTCTAGAGCCGGAGAGTTTACCGACATAGATAAACTCTGAGCTGGTGCTAGGTGGGTTGTCAGGCGGCGGCGGAGGTAGCGGTGGCTTGGCGTCAGAGGCAGTGGCGTTTGGTGGGAAGAGGCGCAGGCTGTCTGATCTTGGTTCTTTAGAAATTGGATTTTGACCGCGCCGGCGGCGGTTGTGGAGGAGGAAGGCGGCGATGACGGTGGTGAGCGCGGCGGAGAAAAGAGAGAGAGAGACGGCGATGGCGATGAGTTTTCGGGAACTGGGTTTAGAAGGTGTGTTGATGAGAGAGGAAATGTTGGCCGGAAAAGTAGGTAGAGAGTTGGTTGCGGAGGGCGGCGGTGGCTGAGTTTGGTCAGCAGGGAAAAAGTGGTTACTCCGTTTGGCGGTGGGAGGGGATTGGGAATCAAATGGGAATTTGGGTTGTTGCTTTTGGGGTTGGGGATTAGGAGAAAGAGAAGGAGAGATAGAATTAATCACTGGAAGAAATGGCTGATGCAGAATTCTGCGGTTATGGTGATTTTGAGAACTAATAATTTGGATTTGGAATGTAAAGGTCAAAAAGAGGATGGAGATGATGAACTTGCAGCTAAGCATTCTGGGAAATTTATGCAAGTCCAATACAATACTCTTAGAAAGTACTCTCTCTCTCCTAAATCCTAATCTTTCTTTTTGAGCTCTGCTCTGTTCTTTGATGGTTATTTTTTAGAGAGAGAGAGAGAGTAAAAGAATGAGAATGAAGTAGGGGCTATGTTCTGTTCATTACTTTGATGGGTATTGTTCTTGAAAGAAAAGAGGAACAGAGAGCAAAAGCACTTTTCAGTGTGACTGATACCCTAGAGAAAGTCGAAGAATTTAAGATGGTTAATGAACAAAAAAAGTACAAAACATAAGGCCCTCGAGGAAGACGATGGGTGGCTAAAGAATGTTATAAATCACAAGTTTAGGAGAGAGAGAGAGAGATTATTAAGCACAAGTAAGTATATGAGAGAGAGAGAGAGAGAGAGAGAGAGAGAGAGAGAGGAAATTGACTATAAGTGGATTAGGGATGGGAGGAGCAATGGGCTGGGCCGGTGCGGGTTGGCGAGGTTTTAATCTTCTTACGTAATGTCGTAAAATTGAACAAATAATTCGGATTATATTCGTATTCATTCGATTAAAAGTTCGATTTGTGACTGACTTAAAATATAAATGATTCAATTATAATAAATTTTATAGTTTGATAAATTACTCGAACCTCTTCAAATTATAATTTTATATTGATATTCAGATCATATTTGTTCGAAAACTTCTAACTGATCGAGGCTCGATTCGAAGATCGTGCTCGACTCGGTAGCTAAACGAGCTCAATCAAACTTTATTTTATACTCCATAAATTTTGTAAATCAAATATGAACAACTCAATACTCGATTCATTTACACCCTTAATCGTACGGTTTTTAACTTTTAACAACCGTGTTAATGCCATTTCTTACAATTGCGATTTTATGTTGTATTAGTGTGGTTGCGGATACAAAATCACATTTAGACAAAAAAAAGATAAAAAATATATATATATATATATATACATTACACAAATTAAAAATATTAACTAGTATATATAAAAATTTATATATTTACATATATATAAATATAATTATATATAATTTAATTATATACAGTTATATATATATATATATGAAAAAAATGTATATACACAATCGTCTATGGCGACGATTTTTTTTTGCTATAGCGACGGTTCACCCGTCGCTATAACTATTCTGATTTATGGCGACAGTTCGCCATAGATGACCGTGTAGTACACAGCTGTGTATATACATATAGTCCTATATATATATATATATATATATATATATATGTATACATTGTAGTCTTCTCCAACGAACTTTATAACAGTGAACCAAAAACGAACTGGCTATAACGACGGTTTGAACCGTCGCCATAGCTATGTCGTCGACTTTGTATACTATAGCGACGGAAAAAACCGTCGTTATAGTCGGTTCGTATTTGGTTCACTATTTAAAGTTCGCTGGAGAAGGAGACCGATATATATATATATATATACGGTTTTACCGATATAATTGAGATGCGATTCTTGCTGCAACTGTAAATGTGTGATTCTTAATTTTAAAGACCGCACTTGCACTGTGCGTGCAGGTTTTATCAATAATGGTATGGTTGCGGTCTGATTTAAAAAAATTTGTTCTCGCAATGTAACGGTGGATTGCGATCTGATTTGTTTCCGGTGTCCCTTAGCAATGGGGATGGAGGCAGTTCAGGAATTGAAAGCAAAGAAACCCCACCATCTTTACTACCAGTGCATTATGTTACTCTATTTTCCTTTTCCCTTGTCCTTATTAAACACTGTGTTACTGAATTTTAACTCTTGATTTGATGTGTTATTTGTAATTTTTTAATCATTGTCATAAATTATAATTTTAATACATTTTAGTTATTTAAATTATTTTTTAAAAAAAGCAAAAAAAAATTGATAGAAAATGTGCGTACTTTTTAAAATAATTTTGTTTCCCGAGTTTTTCACAAAATAAAATGGAAAATAATGGGATGGGATGGGGTTGTTGGCCAATTTCTTTTGGCAAAAATTTGTGCCTAAATATAAACAAATTTAGATGAAAAATTAAATGATATAAATTATTTGAAATTGAAATCTATTTTTATTATCTTTATATAGTTTTATTTTTGTATGAATATAGGAGGACTTTTTTCCTCAAATTTCGTTATAACCCCTCTTGTGACACTCCAACCGCCCCTAGACTCGTTCCGATAAACGATCACTATAAGTCCAAACTTACTGCATTAATTTTGGTGTGTTGCGTTTGAGGTCACCAGTATTTGCAGCGTTTGCAGTAGTGTTGTAGAGTTTGAACCTCCAAACGCATTGCATTAATTTTGGTGTGTTGCGTTTGAGGCCCAAACGTTGTGTTTATAAGTTAAATAAGTTACATTTAAAATAAGCAGTTATTAGACGAACAAAATTTTCAAATATATTTGAACTTCCAAACGCACTAAACAACGTAAACACTCTGCAACCAAACATACACATAAACTACCTACAACATCAAACAAAACCTAAATTTTTATTATTATTCTTTTAGTTTTCTATCATACTTAGGATTTTAAGTATTTTTGTTCTTGGAAATAATGTAAAAAAAGGAGTAGAAAAATGTTGAAGAATAACATGGTGAATTGGTAAGAGTTTTTTTAGGGTGACATTGGTTTTGTGACATTTTAGTGATATTTTTTTTAGTAATTCTCAAAAAATATATAGTATTTATTTCAACTAATTTTTTTTTTTACAAAAAATAATATTTTAGACTGTACAGACCCTATTTTTTTTATGTATCCAAATTACACCTAAAATACTATTTTTTATAAACAAAAATCAATTAAAATAAATACTATATATTTTATAAAAATTACTATAAAAAAATTCCAAGAATGACACAAAACTAAATGTCCCCTATACTTTTTGAATTAGTAATTGTGGAGTATATTATACAGAGCCATCTCATTTAATGTGACTGCAATATGAATATTGGATTTATATGTTTTTTTTTCATTGAACGCTAACTGCAACTAATAAAGATTGTTTGTATGTATGTGCATGATCTTGATGATGGAGAAGAGGTCAAAAAAAATTCCTGCCAGGGGCAGACAGTACTGCAGATACTATTTTCCATTCGGATTGTCATTTAGTCTTTCCACATTCTACTTTTATCTGTCCATCTTACCTTTTTTGCTGAGATTCTTGTAAATTCAACTATTTGTCATATGAATATATAGGAACTGATTAGCATGAAATTAATTTTAGTCAATTGATTAATATAATATCGATATGTAGACCGAAAAATAATTTTTCTTTTTACATATCAGCACTGTATTGATCAATTGATTAACTTATCCATAAAGTTAACTTCATAGTAATCAGATCCGAATATATTATATACTCCCTCCTTCGTACTATAATGTATAACGTTTTAAAGTTGTGCAAAAGAATTAAAGATATAATTGTATAATATTAAATATAATATATTAATTATCTATAACACCATTTATCATATATTTATCTCATACTCTCTCTCATTTATAATATTTTCTCATAAAGAGTAATTTTAAAAAAATATAATTAATTCTCTTAAATTATATAAAACGTCAAATAATTTAGAAAAAATAAAATTATTTAAAATATCATATATTATAAAAGGGTGAGAGTACTGTATACAAAAAGTAAAGAGATAGCTAGCTAGCAGTTTGTGACTGTGAGACAGTCAACAAATGCACTTTGCTATTGCCCAAATGCCCACCTTAATTTTAGGAGGATAGAAAAATGATCATATTAAAATATTATAATTATTGTAAAGTATTAATGGAATCTCTAAAAAGATAAACAAAATATGATTTATGCACGTGTTAAAAAAATAAAAATAAAAGAGAGTAAAAAAAATTAAATTTATCTTTAATAACTCCACAAAATCATATAAAATGATAAGTATTTTTATTTTTTTTATACTAATAAAACTCACTAAATGATATATTTGTCTATTAGATATAATAAAATTATATTTTTGATAGCAATATTTTTTTTGTCGAAACCTAATATATAAATTTATGCTTTATGTTGTCGAAGAAAATTTAAAAATTCATGTTGTTGAGGGGGATGATTAACAAGTTCACTCTCTTATGAGCGTTGAAAGTAAATCCACTTTTTTTCTTTTCTTTTCGTTTCTTGTTTATTAGTTGGAAAAATGAAGCAAATTTTTGTCACGGGAAATGCTATTTCTTTCAAGAAAAAGGGAAGAGCATAATGATGTAATATGGTACGTACCCCACTATATAAGACGTTTTTAATGATTTATTTTTTCAAATTATTTGGCATTTTATATAATCTAGAAAAATTAATCACAATCTTTCTAAAATTATCGATCATCTATATATAATAATAAGATAAGATAGAATTTATTTTGAATTGATTTAGACAAAAAATTACAAGAACAGTTCAGATTCATTTTAATTTTAATTCAATGACTTAGATTTCATCACAATTCTTTCAACTTAATCTAGATGCTCACGTTTCATCTCACACAAAAAAAAATCCCGCCCAAATCATGGCCACCCCCTACACGCTATCCCCCTCCTGCATCGGGGCTACGCCGGTGCAAATTATGGAGATTTTGGAGAGGTTCTGAAAAGAGAGAAGGTAAATTAGCCATTAGAAAAACAGGAGTCCGGAGAGAAAAATAGTGAGAGAACAGAGGCAAGAAGTAGAGAGAGAAAATAAAGAGGGCGGAGAAAGTGGGTCGGTTAAAAAACGAAGGTGATCAGAGAAGGTGGAGGTAGCGGCGATCGTGGAGAGAGAAGGAAGAGAGGAAAGGGTGGTGGGAGAGGAAAGAGGAGAGAGAGAGAGAGAGAGAGAGAAGAGAGAGAGAGAGAGAGAGAGAGAGACAGGTTTTCGTTACACTGTGCCTTCAGGTACGGACAATTACTAGTTGAAAAATATTTCAGATGAAAGAGTATCAGATAAATATTTGGTAAAAGGTATTTTAGACAATTAATACTATATTTAATGTTATACAATTATTTTTTTAATTCTTATGCACAACTCTAAAACGTCATATATTATGAGATGGATGGAGTACATTATAGTAGTATTACCATCTTAATGAAATAAAAATATTAGACTGTTGATATTATAAAAACAAAAATAATAAGTATTTTTAGAGCAATAAACATAACAATATTTCAGTCTCATATCGTAACATATGAGATACTTGAATATGTATATAAAGACTCAAAGTTATTATTATTAATACCTTCCGTTAGAATTTTTTGGATGAACATATGGTGGATTAAGATGACACAAGAAGATATTATTGAGAAAACGCATTGGGACTTATTATGCTATGCTAAAATAATTATAAAAATATCGTTAAATACATATTTGCTCTACTAAATATCAAGTAGATTAAGGTTTATAAGTGGTTAGTATGACGTTAACTTTGGTCAATTGACCAATACAATGTCGATACGCAGGTCGAGAGATGATCTCTCTCTGCATGTCAGCACCGTATTAGTAAATTGACCAAATTACTATAAAGTTAATTTCATGGTAACTGGATTATACGTCAGACTCAGCATTTTAGTTGTTTTTTTATCTAAAGAATAATTTTTCTATTTTAGTTAAGTTTACAACAATGATTGATGTCAAATATGTAAATAGATTGTCACTGGTGTTTAAGTAATCTATAAACTATAATTCTTAATTAATAAAATAATTCTAGCTTTCAAACTACCCTCACCTAAACTCCAGTTTATTAATTTGCCCAGGCAAACTCAGGTGTTAGGCATTTTGCATATGCAAAGCACCATAAATCATACTAAAATTTAGATAAATGCTTGAATGAATAGGCGATTTGACATCTAATTATCATGAACTTGTTAAACATCATCTACATAAGAAAACTATCATACTTAAAATTGTGTTGTTACATATTAATTATTATTTAATTAATTGATAATATAAAATTTAGATAAAAAATAAATAAATTGCAATGTAGTAAATGAAACTAATTGTTCAAAATATAAGACCAATTTTGATTATTTAAAGTCATTTTGAGACGTTTTTTAAATTTAAAATTAATGTGATACATTTTATCATTAAAAAATAATAATTGTTGTACTAATAAGTACTAAGTAGTATTACTGTTCAAATAATTTACAATATTTATAATTATATTGATTCAAACTAAATGAATTTATATCAATTTTTGTACTTATAAATTTCTCAAATTAACTTAACTCTAAAAATTTAAAATGATTCTTATGTTTTGAAATGAGGAGTAAAAAATTATAATTTCACATAAAAGTAATTATTATATTACTTTACTTTTTTGTATATTGTCAACATCATCTAATGAAAATATTACACCCGTAGACAGATTCTAGTTGTAACAATTCTGAATAAAAGGTTAAAGTTGTAATATTCTAATTTCACATTGAAACATGTGATGAATTTGCCTGTATATAAAGAATTAAGTTACTAACAATAGTATATTCAGTTATGACCTCTTAGGTAAGCATGTGGTGGACTAAAATGATCTAAGATGATAGTATTGGGCTAATAATTTTAAACCTTGTTTGAATGGATTTGATTCGATTCGAACTTGTGATTTGACCCAAAATTTATTTCAGACTCGAAATTTGACCCGAGTTGTTATATATATATGGTATCAGAGCCGACTCTCGAAAACTCGAGTCAGGTCATCCGATCGAGTTATCGAAGGTAGGGACAGCGAAAGTTGATGATATTATTCCACAATGGAGAGGGGTTCGAAGGTGAGGACACGAACCAAATAATATTATTCCATAATGACTAGAGTGACAAAGATATGTGGGTTATATGTGTAATTGATTCTAACGAGAACGTCAAAAAATTTAAGTAGGAGAGTTTTTACTACCCCAGTCTCATATCGAAACACGTGAGAAAAAATTATTTGTATATAAAAAATTAAGTTACTAACAATAGTACTTTCAATCATGATCTTTTAGGTGAATTTGTATATATAAATAAAATTTTCTCATATCTTTTAATGTGGAACTGAGGTGTTTCAAACTCTCCACCTTAAATTTCTAACGTCCTCGTCTAACTTAATTTCTTATATACAAATATATTTTTCGCATATTTTTTTATGTGAAATTGAAGTGTTAAAAAAGTTTTATCTTATTGTTACTAAACATGTTTTTAACTCTAAAGATAAAAGAAATACATCAATCATTACATTACAACCACATGATTAACTCTAATGATAACATGTTTTTTTCATTTTCACAACATCTATTTAAACTAATTATTGTTATGTACATAAAAGTAATGGTACTCCTCATGTTTTACAAAAACTAAAAATAATATTTATTGCAAATATTTATGTTGATTATTTGATTGTCAGTTATATAGATAAATATTAGTGATAATTTTTTTAAAAAGATGTGTAATAACTAATAAGTCGAGCTCTCTTATAATTCCAACAAATACCATGTATTAATAAGCTTCATAATTGTAAGTCGACATAAATTTATCACAATACATAGTAAAACTCAAAATAAAAAGTTTCATTTAGACCTTTTGAGGTCAATTAATGATTTTCTAACTTTAAATGCGGACATGAATTTATTTGATATTATTTAATATAATTGTAATTATAAAATATAAATCTCGTTTAAAATTTAATATATTTATAATTATAAAAAAGTAATCTCATTTAAAATTTAATATAATTTTAATTATATATAAAATATTAATCAAGTTTAAAATTAATTGTTCTTAAAACCTAATTGACAGTGGGCACAAATTACAATCGCATTAGAGAGAACTTCCACAGGAAAATTGGTGAACCTAACTTTTAAGTTCGAGACAAAACATATACTCCCTCCATTTCATGACCATAAAAATCCTAATTATTTTTTTACGGATATTAAGAAAGATAATTAAATGACAAAATTATTTATATTTAAATTTTTATTTAATTACATAATTTTCTATACGTTACTAGTGATAGTCTATAAATATATATAAAGAATTAAAATATGACAATTAATACTAAAGAAACAATAAGCAAAATATTATATAAAATAAATTATTTAAGGTAAATAGACTTTTAAGTTGAGATTATTTAAAATATTAATAAAGAATTTTATCCCATAACGGAAGGAGTATTATAATTTAATAAAATTAAATATTATTTAATTATGTAATGATTCCTTAGTGTAATCGCATTTTGAGAATCTTTGTCCAAATTTCTTGCATAAATAATGAAAGTATGCTTTCCACCAATTATGCATGAAAAGAGGGACCTAATTGGAGATAAAATATGTACAACTATTTTATGATGTAGACATAATCAGTTTATTATGGGAACTAATAGAGAGAGATCTGATAATATATATAAGGAATAATGATCATACATAATTGTGTATATTTTATTTATGTAGTATGTCAAAATTACGTCGTTTTGATTGATTTGTGTTTGATTTCTGATTTCGGAGGAGTGAAACTGTTTTTTTTTAATAAAACAAATCTACCAAAGCGACGTAGTTTTGAAAGATTGTGCACAAATAAAACATACACAACTGTGTATGACCATATTGCCCATATATATATAGGGAAGTGTTTCATAGTTCGCGTTAGCTATAGGAGTTATCCAGTTAACTGTTATCTAGCCGTCCAAGATAAAATCAAAGCGCTGAAGATTAATAAGGTGAAGACCGCTACTCCCTCTAGCGGTCAGCACATATTTTAATAAATTTTTATATTGACCGCTAGAGGTAATAACGGTCAGTCAAAACGGCAATGTATTAAGTACTTCCTCTGTCCCTTAATATAAGACGTTTTAGAGAAATTTTTTTGTCCCTTAATATATGACGTTTTAGAATTTCAAGTAAGCATTAATTGCTTAGTTTTTAATATTACCCCAATTATTAAATATAACTTTGGTTCTCTCACTATTTTTTGCCTAATAAATAATAATCTTTTTTTTCAATACAAGGACAATATAGACATTTGATATTATATTTAATGCTATGCAATCATTTTCTTAATGCTTGTGAACAACTCTAAAAAGTCTTATATTAAGGGACGGAGGGAGTACTACCTCCGTCCCTTAATATAGGACGTTTTAGTAGTGGACGCAAGAATTAAAATAATGATTAAAAAATATTAAATATAGTACTCAATTGTCTATAATACCCTTAAATCATCATTATTCATTTATCATAGTTATCTCATACTATCTCTCACACCTTTTCTCATAATTATCTTCTAAAAAAACTCTCATGCCTCATTTATTCATTTTCTCTCACTCCATTCATCTCCATAAAAAACGTATCCAATTCTTTAGCTTAGAAATTATCTACACTCTCTCTCCCTCATAATATACGGAACAAAAGAGAGAAAGAGAGGGAAAAGTAAAAAAAGCTGAAGAGTTTTGTTGGGATAAGGAGAGAGAAAAAGTTAAAAGTATCAAAAAAATAGGTAGAGCAATGAGGGGTAATTTTATAAAAATATATTATTAATTCTCTTAAATTTGTATAAATGTCAACTAATAACGGACAAATAAATTTTTTAAAATGTCCTATATTAAAGGACGGAGGGAGTATTATTTTAGCTTTATCCTATCAATTATTCATCCTTTCTATGTGGTGAAAGATAATATAATTTGACATTAATTAAGCAAAAATGCATGCAATCATACTACCATAATTAATCCAGAGAGAGAGAGAGAGAGAGTGGAAACTTGACCATCTTTTTTTGCAATAAGGAAAGCATTTAAAACATTTCAAGTGTACTTTTCATATTGTAATTATGAAACTAGAGGGTGAAGATAATGTTTCATTAATGGGTAGGTAGGCTTCTTTCGAGTGGAAATAAAAGCATCATCGTCCTCCTATTAAGTTTTGACATTTGTACTCTTTTTTTTTTTTGGGTAATACATCATAATCTTTACACTATGGATGTTTATAATTTAATTATAAGAGGAAAGGGATGTACTAAATTCGCAACATAAAATGTTTAATCAACGGGTATATATATATGATTGAAATTTGAAAAACTCGAAATAAAAAAGTAGGAAAAGGAAAAGGAAAAGATAATGAAATATAAAAATTTAGTGCAGTTATTTTAACTATCTAATACTTATGATTCATACATATTTATATTTGATTTTGATTTTCTTCAAAAAAATCTCTATTTTCTAAATTTACATACATTTGGACAGCTTGAACATGCAACAGATAATTTCGATATAAGAATACATTAATATTGGGATTAACTCGTACTTCTACGAGTTCAACAAACGATCACTATGCCATGATAGTCGGGGGTCGCTCTCCAGTGAGCAAGCAACTACCTAGCTCGCCCGTGAGTTAACAGGGGTTGCAACTTGGAAGCCAAGTGTGATGTGTATTTGAGCTTGAAGATTTATTAGTTACTCGATCTTGAGTTCTATTAATATATTGGGTCTCATGAGTTTGAACCCATGTTATAACAGTTAAAGTTTTCTAGTTATTATAAAGATATTGTTTGATGTGTGGATCATTATAGAACTTGCAAGGTATCAAATAAATGTATCAGAAGATTAGCCAAATTGATAAAACTAAATATATGGCGTGTTCTTATTTTTTAAATTTTTATCTAATATCTGTATAATTGTGCTATATTTTGATCTTAAATTCTAACAATATATGATGTGTCAACCGTGACTCTAATGGATATATCTCTAGATGAGGACAAAATTTTGTTCGAAATTTGATTAGGGAAGTGTAAAAGAAAAATAATGCTATTAATAACAAAATTTATTTTATTCTAAATTTTTATGAGTTATACCAATTTTGAAATTTATATATCGTCATAAACGTATGAGAAACATGAGTTTGATAGCTTGTAGGAAAAAAATCACAGTTTTATACATCGTGCGTACATAATTTCAAAAAATACAAAACTTACAACTGTTTAATTACGCACAAAGCATGATTATCAACACTCAACCCCTTATTTTTGGTAAAAACATCGTTCACTCCTATTAGCATGATATACATTATTGGTGTTTCTTTTTAAAGTTAAATTTTTAAATGAAATAGGTTACTTAACAACTCCATCCTAAAAAAGAGTATTTAAATTTACAAAATTTAGGAAAAAGTAAAAAAATCCAATTTTTTAACCTTCTAATTTTTTTTTTGAAAAAGAGAACTTCAACCGTTTTACCTAAGTTTTATTTGCACTAGTGGCCTTTGCATATAAGTGATCATTAATTCAGTCTTTTTCATTAACAATAATAATATGGTGAGTAAATAATTATCACAAAAAAATATAAAAAGATGTGTATGATTTTAATTAATTATTGTTAATTTGCACATTTTTTATGAGTTTTGATCAATTTTGGGATTAATTTAGACTCATTAATTGATTGAATTTAAATTAAGCTAAAAATGCATTTGAAAGTCTACTACAAGGAGATTAAGAGAGAACAATATATGGTTCAAGTAATAATTATATATTGTATTTTAATTATATCCAAAGTGGGGTATATGAAAAGTTTCATTGTTGTTTAAAAAAATTATTTTCTTTAAGTCCCACATCAAAAAGTAGTAAAACTATTTAATAATTTATAAGCATAAGTGGAATAGTGTAATTCACTTGTGGTACTAAAGAAAATACTTGGATCTGGTCACGACGATCCCTACAAAATTCATCGCCTTCGACCTATCGTTTGAAGCCCAAAAATTGCACTAATAGGGGCGTTTTTGGCCTTCCAAAGTTTTTTTCAATTTTAAGTTTAGTTGGATATTTTCGTAATTTCATTAGTCCTTTGATAATTAGGGTTTCCAGCTTGTAGTTTAATATTTATATGATGTTTTCATGTGTTTTAGGAACAACTCTTTATTATTTATTTCTCTAGTTTATGAACTATTTGGATATTTAGTCAATTTATCCCGAATTAGTCTTGGGCGACCGTATTCCACCGAGCCAGGGTAGCGACCAGTCGAATTTTTTAATTTTTTTTAATTTTTTTTTTTTGTTATTCACTCCTAAATAATTAATGTGATTTATTAGAACTGGAATTTTTACAAAATACAGTAATTTAGGTATCGTTTGAATACACGTAAAAAAGAGGGTTGTACAGTCTGTACAATTCTGTTTTTTACGTGTATCCAAACGATACCTAAATCAGTGCATTTTATAAAAATTTCAGTTTCAATAAATCACATTAATTATTTAGAAATGAAAAGCAAAAAAAAATTTAAAAAATCCGACCGGTCGCCACCCCGGTCGGTGGAATACGGTCGCCCCAGAAAGACTGATTTATCCCAAGCTTTATAAATTCATGTAATTACAAAGTACATAGATTCAATTCATGTGATTGTTTCTATTCTCTTTGCCGTCTTTCGATGTGTCAGTCGCAAAGTTGCATCGACTATATTGCCAGTGGCACTATAGCTTGGAAATTGGAAAATAACGATTAATATTATTAAAATAAAAATAATATTGTCAGAATAATAATTGTTGTTTAAAGTATTAAGTATAATTATAAAATTATTGTTATATAGTTATGCTCCAAAATCATTAATTTTTATTTATCTATTGGTAATATCAACCGTGTTAGAAATAGTAGAAAGTGGTTAGCATGACGTTTATTTGGAGTAAGTTGGTCAGTTGGCCAATAGAATATTGACACGCAGACGTGACTGTATGTGTGTCAACATTCTATTGGTCAATTGACCAACTTATCAAAAAAATAACTTCATGTTAACCGAATCCGAATTAGTATTACCCCATAGTCCATATGGGATCCGGTTATGATGAAGTTGAAAATCAACTTCATCATAATGAGTTATAATATTTTTTATTATATTAAAACTGTACTTATAATATATTAATAAAAAATATTATAACTCACTATAATAAAATTAAAAATCAAATTCACCGTAGCCGGATCTGTCGAGTGTCAATATGGGTTGATGAGTTTTGAGAGAAAGAGTAACAAGTAATGCAAAGCTGAATACAACAGAAAAATACAAAAAGTGTAAACCCGTGAATGTCGCGTTTGTGTAAGACAGAAAGAGAGAGAGAAAAGAGTGATGACCAATTTTCCAGATGAATTGTTTTTGGGCAGTGTATCCAATGTTGTCCTATTCTTGACACTATCCCCTAGTTAATTTACACTTTTGCCACAAATGCTGGACAGCTTCACTCTCTACTCAGGTGCTTATTTGGTTCTTTAAGCTTAATATATTTAATTTTATTTAATTTTTACCAAAAAATAAGTATGAATTACGATTAACGTGAAACTTTATACTTTCTCTGTCTCTTAATATAAGTCATTTTAGAGTTGTGCACGAGTATTAAAAAATAATTCTATAGTATTAAATATAATATCACGTGTCTATATTATCCTTGTATTGAAAAAAGAGAGTATTATTTATTGGACAAAAAATAATGAGAGAACCAAAGTTATATTTTATACTTGGGGGTAATATTGGAAACTATGTAATTAATGTTTCTTTAAAATTCTCAAACGACTTATATTTAAGGGACAAAAACACTTTTCAAAAATGACTTATATTAAGATACGGAGGGAGTAATCTATAATATAGAATACTAATGTGAGTCATCTTCTTTATTATTTCTCACCCTATATTACACATATCTTTATTTATCTTGTTCATTTGAAATGGGTCCATCAATTGGGTAGCCCAAAGTTAAATTCTTGGCTTTCTGCCAGAAAAGTATTTGGGCTCAGATTATGGTGTGCCCACTTTTATTTATTTTTCCAGCTTCTGTACATACCTATCTAATCAACTTGACATTCCATGCTTCTGGGAATTTTGAACCTTGTTAAGGTTTTTCTTAGTAATAGTACAGTTAGAACTGACAAACGGGCGGGTTCGGTTCAAACGGACCGGGTCAAAAACGGACGGGCCAAAAAGGCTCGGTTTTACTGGGCTAAAAATGGCCAGCCCAAAGCCCGGCCCGTGGCGGGCAGCTGGCCCAGCCCGCGGGCTTAAACCAATTTATGCCTATATTTTCGATATTTTTTTGAGTTTGGCCCAAACGGCGATCCATCAACGGGCCAGGTCAAAAACGGGCGGGCCAAAAAGGCCCGACTTTTGTTAGGCCAAGTTTTGCCAAGTCTAATACTATTTAGCTTAAGTTTCCCGAATTGTGGGTCTTTTCAAAACGCACTAAGTTAAAATAAATTAATGTTGTAAACCTTAAAAAAGAGAAAAGAGAAGTGGAAAAGAAATATATGTTACAAAGTTATGTGCCTTATGTCAGCACAATAATAATTTAAATAATTATCAACAAAAAGAACTGCAATCGGGATTTGAGCCTGAATTCATATGCTACGTTTGAATTAAAAAAAATAAAAAAATAAAATTAGCTTATTTAATGATCATTTTAAAGGATAAATTATTTTAATGGAATAAAAATTCATTTCATCTCTTTATTTATTTATTCTGAGTGAGTGGAGAATGTGGAAATGAATATATATGATTGGGCTGACATTTCATCCCTAGATTTTAAGGTTAGAATCGACTTTTCAAAATCAAAATTTGAGATATTTTCAAAACTTGTCATTTAACTATTAAAAATAATAATTCTTATCATTAAAGTCGTGGGTCTTTTTTAAAGTCCATAATTTAAATTAAATGAAGTAAAATTAAAATAAATAAAAAAAGAAAGAAGAGAATTAGTTACAAAGTTGTCTGCCCTATACCATTATTATCTAAAAAATCTCTATTTTGTTTTTTTTAAAAAGAAAAAAAAACTTGAAAACGAGGGTTTCTGTTTACAATTTTACAGAGTTTTAGCTCTGTTTCTCCTTCTGCAAGCTAACAAATCTAGAGGCCATATCCAAACTTATTTACTAGAGAGAGAAAAAGAGAGAGGAAAGGGAGAGAGAAAGCAGCCATGGACGGGGAAGATGGCAAACAGCAAGCACATCTAGTGTTAGCCCACAAGCTATTCCTGCTAACTCAGCCCGATGTTGACGATATCGAGAAAGTTGGCCTCCGTGATGAAGTCTTTGCGGCCGTCGTAGCAGACGGTAAGATTTTCACAATTGTCTGTTCTGATTGATTGATTTGCACCTGGTTTGAATTCAGGGTTTTTGAAATTGCAATTTTTGGTTGCAGATATGGCCCCATTGTACGAAACCCTAGCCTCGAGTTCCGTGCTGAAATTGGATCAGAAGGTTCTCGATTCGATGCGTGCTAAGATCGACGATGAGCTCAAGAAGCTCGACGAGAAGTGAGTATCTTTATATATGTATATAATGCCTAAATTTAGTTTGTCTTTTTTTTTTCCCCACTGAATTTGAATTGAATGGTGGGTTGATGATTTGAACTGTAGGTGTTACTTTATATGCTAGCTAATCCATTTTTTTGTTAAACTTTAATAAGAAATTAGTAATCTGTGTTCTTGGAATTTTGTTTATTTTTGTGTAATTTGGCAATTTGTGCTGTTAAATTTGTGCAAGTTCGGTTGCTAGGTAGGTTGTAACGCCCGAGAAATTCGGACGTTTATGTAAGTGAATTTTATTTGATTATTTCAATAAAATCATATTAAATATTTATTAAAGTGAGTAAACTATTTTTAGGTCGTTCTATGACCTAGAAGATGTGAATATGGTTAGGACTCTGACTATGTGTCAGAATAAAATCATATGAATTTATAAGACGAAAATAAAAGTTTTTCGAGAAATTTCCGTGAAATCACTATTCATCCGTTTCTGCTCGGGAATTATTTTTGAATTTTCGAGAAACGTGTAATGATAGGATTTCAAGACAGGATAGAATATCTAATAATATTCCAGTTATGGCTCACGAAATTTTCGCGTTAGACTTAAAAACCCTAAGGGTTAGGAAGATTAAAACCTAAGAATAAAAAGGTTATGTATAATAATAAATGAGTATTATACGGAATAAATACGAGTATAATACGATGAGGATACGATAATTAATACGACGTATAATACAAAGTTTATACGAAGCAAATACGTTCAAATTGAATTAATTTAATAACTAAACCCGTGGGTCGAACCGATGGGTTAACGAGTGGGTTAAACCCATGGGGCAACCCATGAGGCAACCCATGAGCACATGAGATGACAAGGTGGGCATGTGGGGTGCATGTGCTAGCACATGACTTCACATGGTAAGACATGGGAAAGAGGAGGTTTGGTCCTAATGACCAAACTACCCTAAGCCTTGCAAATTCTATAAATATGGGGCTTGGGAGCTCATTTGTTGGTTGATCAATTTGTTAGCATATTGAGAGAGAGAAAAAAGAAGCTAGCTTTTGCTTTGATAAGAAAAACAAGCAAACAAGGAGCAAGAAGTAATTGAATCTCCATATTCAATCAAAGAAGAATAACCAAGAACACCAAGAGGTATACCTATCTAAACTCTAATTCCCCATCTTCCTTTAATATATATTGATAGAGAAGTGTGATTGGTGGAGCATGAGTTGTAAGAAGTTATAAGGTTGATGTTAGTGTGTAATTCCGTATATATGCACACCTAGAGGAGGGTGAATAGGTGTCTAAACTAAAACTTGTTTAACAATGACTATTTTTTAATTTCTTGTTTCAGTACTAAAATAGACAGTTGGAACTAGTGTTTGATAGTGTCTATTTTAAAGTAAATTCTACTTTTCTTTTAATGTAGACAGTAGAAAGCAAAGACGAATTGTGTCTGGATTAGATCAAATAATAGTTTAGTTATAATGCAGACAGATGAAGCGAATTAGAAACAGTGTCTGGATTAGTGCACTTTGTTCTATCATGAGATTACTTTTTACGTGAATATGTTTAGATGCAGAGTGATAATCAAACACACAAACCACAAGAGATAACAAACCACAGACACAAGGATTTTTACGTGGTTCTGCCCTTAACCTCTAATGACTTAATTCACGTCCAATACCAACCGGTATTGGAGACTCTTTTTATTAATTTTAAAACTCAATTTAAATACAATAAAAGTACTCCCTGTTCAAATGAAGCTTTCCACTGTGATAGACACCTTTGCCCCTTTTGCACCTCTGCAACCTTGAAAGCTTCCCTTGAACAAATTATCCACTACTGGAATTTACAAGCCAAACAGTGCTTGAACTTAGAATACAAAGAATTTTGAATATAATGGATTCTTAATTTTCTGCTAAGACAAATTAATAATCAATACAATATATAGCTGAAAATAACTTTTAAACTCTTGAATATTTGTGCAAGATAAATGATGATAGCTTCCAGTAAGTGTGTGTTCTGTTCAGTCGAATAGAAGAGATATATATAAGCCAAGAAAAGCAACGGCTATATATTTGTTAGCATAAAAGCCTCGTACCCGTTGGACAATCATGAACTCAGCAGCTTGGATTAGTATGACTAACGGATATATAATGGGATAGCATGAAAAACCCTTATCTCAGTTGGAATATCACATTTTTAAACATAAAGAGACCAACTGATATTAGATATCAAAGACATAATATCCTAGTCAAACTAAAAACCTTAAATAGAGGAATAAAGCATATACCTGATAAAGATTGTTATTCCAATAACTAGTCAGTATGCCAAAATAGTTTATAAGACTCCTTTTCAAATTAAGACAACTAAAATCAAGGAAAGAAAGAGTCCAATAAGTTTGCTTAGTGAAAATAGCTCCACCTTGCAATTTAACATTCCCTTAGTCCAGTAGGCAAGTAATTAAGCTGTTATACAAAATCTACTCAACAATTTAAACATCCCAAGCAATTTAAATAACATCCTCTAAATATAAACCCAATAATATTATCATCATTAAAATCAAAAATCAACATTCTCCCTTTTTTGATGATGACAATATAATATTATTTAATTAAACATACTCCCCCTAAATCTATGACTCCCCCTAAATTTATACTCATAAAGAGAATCATGATCACTTGGCTGTTATGTTAGAAGGCAAATAAATATTATTTCATAAAACCATAACAACCATTATCCTTAATATGATATCAAATATATAATCCACATTCAAATATACTCAATATAACTAATCAGATAAATTTAAACCATAGTTACCATCATTCTTAATAACCTGTCTGCAAAGTATAATAAGATAATCCAAAAACATAATCCAATGATTAGTTTCAATAATCTGTAGAGAATCCAAAAATATCTAATATCCCCAAATATTCTCCCCCTTTGTCATTATCAAAAACACTTGTATCATTCATCCAGAGCAGTCTCAGAGAGCTTCATCAACCTTCTTGTCAAGAGCCGTCAGCTTGATATCCATAGAAGCAACCGTAGTAGTTAAAGAGCGAAGGAGTTGAAGAATTTCAGAAGAGTTTGGATCAGTAGGAGGAATGGAAGTTGAAGAATGAGAAGAAAGAGTTGATGGAACAATAAGATGAGTGGAGTCGGCCATATCCCAAAACAAAATGCCATCAACACTAACTTTTAACATGGAACTATGAAGATTAGCCTCATCTATCACATCAGTGATATGAACAACTTCTTCGTTTGCAAAAAAAAGTTCAAAGTGTTCAAAAATTTTGGTGATAAAACCCCCCATAGGGAAAACATTTTGTCTTGTTTTTAATGCAGCTCTCCATGTTTTTGATCATAAACAAGGCAAAATTAAACGTTGTCCTGGATAAAATTAGTGCTGACAGTATTAGATCTTGGAAAGTCATATTCGATCGACCACCAAGTCGTGGAACTAAATTTGCCCGAATCATTTTATGAATGACACTGTTTATAGGAGAAGTTTCAACCACATTAGGTAATTCAACAAACTCAGTTTCAGAAGTATGTTTGACAAGATTTAACCGAGTAAGAACATTGAAATTAGGAAACTAACAAGGACCTTTTAGAGTAAAAGGGCAAATTCCAGAACAAGGAACCTAAAGTATGGTAGAAGTGCAGAATCAAAGGACAAGGTTTTGTTTTACACATAAGTAACTACCTTATCAGATTTGATAGACATTTCAAAAAAATTGCTTGATTAACAGAGGATAAGCATTCCGAGAAGGGCTTAACATACCTGTTAACACAACAGATTCAAACAAGGTAGAAACCCCAATTTGTTGAAACAAAACGGGGTCAACAATTTTACTATAAACTAGTTTCTTATTGACCATGAGTTTCTGAAAACGTTTGAAAAACTTGGGAGACCGAAAATCGAATACAGTACCAGGGGAATTAGGAACCGAAGGAGGTGATTCAAGGATACTCACAGAGGTAAGGGTTTTACCCTTTTGAAGTTTTCCCTTTTCGTTTCATGCTTGAAGAAGAAACCCCCAAATCAGTACCCATTCTCTGACGAAGCCGATTCGAACGTCGACCAGGCTTTGTCACTATCGCCGATTAATCTTTCCTCTGAACTGGTTGTCGACTGGTATTGAATGTATGTCCACCCCTTGTCTTTGCCATCAGAATAGGATAGTGAATCAGGTTGATAAGCCCTAGTTTTCGTGTCTCAGACTAGGAGCAAAGAGAGTGAGATGAGGAGATGGAATACGTAATATTTGAAGAGGGAGAGAAACCCAATCAGTTTAAGGAAAACAGAGAGAGAAGGGAGATGAAGAGTTTCATAAAGGATAGGAATATTATTAAAAATCCATTTTATTCCTGCTTAAAAAATATATTAAATACCCACCGTGCCCTTTAAAGATTTTAATACTAATAGTATTCTAATAGCATTGATCAGGGAACCGACTTAACATAAGCCATTATATGAGATGTGAACTCCAATATGGCCCTTATTTAATTGTATCAGGAGACTAACTCAGATGAACAAATATATTATTTAATAAGAATTAAAGTCCACTACATCCTTTTAAAAACAAAATATATATATAAATAATAAACTTGTAAAATATATTATGTATAATTTTATATATATATTTGTAATTTTATTTAATCTGATCATATTAAAAACATTCAAGCACAGATAGACATACCAAGTTCTCTTCTCAAGGTGTAAAAACATTCTTCACATAAATGTTTTGTAAAAATGTCAGCCAATTGATGTTCAGTAGGGACAAATACTAATTTAATTAATCCTTCAGCAATATTATCTCTTAAAAAATGATGTCTCACTTCAATATGCTTAGTACGAGAATGAAGCACAGGATTTTTAGATATATCAATTGCACTAGTATTGTCACACATAATAGGCACATTTTCACAAATCACATTAAAATCATGTAAAGTTTGTATCATCCACAAAATTTGTGAACAACTACTTGCCGCCAAATATTCACCTTCCGTAGTAGATAGAGCAACTGATGTTTGTTTCTTGCTGTGCCAAGCCACAAGGCTTTGACCTAAGAATTCACAAGCTCTGCTTGTGCTTTTTCTATCAACTTGGCACCCTGCATAATCTGCATCTGAGTAACCAATTAGTTCAAAGCTTGGTGATACAGTATAGTATAAGCCTAAATTAATTGCGCCAGATAAATATTTAAATATTTTTTTACCGCTTTAAGATGAGATTCTTTCGGTTGAGCTTGAAATCTAGCACATAAGCATACACTATACATAATATCCGGCCTTGATGCAGTTAAATAAAGTAAACAACCAATCATACCTCAATACATTGTTACTTCAACATCTTTACCTGTAGCATCTGCAGTAAACTTGATGGTAGTACTCATTGGTGTTGACTTTGGTTTGTTATTTTCAAAACCAAATCTCTTCAATAACTCGTTTACATACTTCGATTGATGAATGTGAATCCCTTCATTTGATTGTTTGATTTGAAGCCCCAAGTAGTTTAACTCACCCATAAGGCTCGTATCAAATTCATTATACATACATTGGGAAAACCATTCGCACAAAGAGTTAGTACTTGCTCCAAAAATTGTATCAACATAAATTTGAACAATTAATAAGTCCTTATTTTTAGTTTTAATAAAAAGAGTAGAGCCAATTTTGCCACGATTAAAACCATTTTCCAATAAAAACTTACTTAACCTTTCATACCAAGCTCTTGGAACTTGTTTTAATTCATACACGGCCTTTTTCAATTTAAACACATAATGAGGATATTTTTCATGTTCAAATCCCGGTGGTTACTTAACATACACTTCCTCGTTTAAATACCCATTTAAAAAGACACTTTTCACGTCCATTTGATATAATTTAAATTTTCTAAAACATGCATAGGCTAATAAAATTCTTATTGCCTCCAACCTTGCAACAGGGGCAAAGGTTTCTTCATAGTCTATACCTTCCTATTGATTATAGCCTTGATCTACCAATCTAGCCTTATTTCTAGTGATTATGCCATTTGTCATCAAGTTTATTTTTGAAAATCCATTTTGTACCAATTATAGAAGCATCTTTAGGAGGTTTAACTAGATCCCATACCTGACACCTTTCGAATTGGTTTAATTCTTCTTGCATGGCAATAGACCAATTTTCATCTTGAATTGCTTCCTTGGCATTCTTTGGTTCTATTTGTGAAAGAAAGGCTGAAAATGCACAATAATTCCTTGCTTTCCTTCTCGTGTTCATCCAAATATTAGGATCACCTATGGTCATGTTTGGAGGGTGATTTCTTACAGTTTGGAATGATTTAGGAAGCCTGACATTAGACATTTGTTCTTCAGAATCAATCTATCGAATCTCAGTTTCAGCATCTGAATGTTCAGTTGATATATCTTCTAAAACAGGCGGTTCGATCTGTCTGGATTTAGGCGTTTGCAAATATGAGTTTTCTTCTAAAACAGACGACTTAAGTTGTCTGTTTTCATTTGTTTGTTTTCAGATTCGCTTGATCTTTCTTCTGAAGCAGACGGCTTAGGCTGTCTGCAGTGGCGGAGCCAGAGAATTTTAGCCGGGGGGTCCGGCGGGCGTCGAAGCGGCGACCGGCAGCAGCAGCGGCGGCGGCTCTCTTTTCCCCTCTCCTCTCCTCTCCTCTCCTCTGTTTCTATTAGACCCTCCAATATACAGACCTCCTTTGTTATTTATTTCGTTTCACAAATAGAAAAATATTGAAAAGGTCAAACACGTCCATTACTCCTTTTAAAAAGAGTATAAAAATAATTATTTTTGTAGTGATGAGTATAAATTATCATTATATTTTAATATAGTGTGGTTAATGTTAACCTAACAACTTATTCACTTGAGATAGATATAGAACAAAAATACATATATAATATTGATAAATTTTATAAATAAAGTTCTTTTTGTGAAACGAAGTAATTATTATTTTTAAATAACAAAAATACTCATTTCGTTTCAAAAAAAATAAATCCTATCACTTCGTTATATTCATGTATATAATGCTATTATTAATGAATGAACACCTTATTATTTTAAAAAGTATACATATATAAAATGAAAAGTAGTTAGTGTTTGCAAAATTTATAAATGGGACTCTTTTTTTCTCTTGCAAAATAGAGAGATTATATAATAAAGTTTATTAGACGACTTGCCTCCAAAAGTGTCAAAAAGATGCAAAAAATCTAGGTAAATTAGTACTTCTTCCTTTTTAAATTAGAGATTCATTTCTTTGACCATTTTAAACTTGCAAACGGATAAAAATTTATTAATATGTCAGTATTTATATTATGTGTAGGCTACTTATTTATAAAGTTATATATATATTTTTTTAATTTCTTTTTTTTCTTCTTCTTCCCCTTCCTTCTTTCCAGCGCACGCAGAGCTTCCCGTACCTTCCGCCATTGCCGGATTTCAGGATGGACCCTCTCATATACCTACTACATATTAATTTTTCCGACGGCAGGGGGGCCGTGGACCCCCCCTGGACCCCCCTCCCTCCGCCCCTGGCTGTCTGGATTTAGTTATTTTAGTTCCACGAATCTGATCATCTCTTCCTGCAGAAATCTCGTTTTCCTCTTTTGACATATCAATGTTAAACTCATCAAAAATAACATGCACAGATTCTTCAACTTTTAACTTGTCAAGATTATAAACTTTATATGCCTTACTGTGCATTGAATATCCAAGAAATATAGCTTCGGTTGATTTAGCATCAAATTTTTCAAGATTACCAAGAGTATTTAAAACAAAACATTTAGCACCAAACACTTTAAAATAATTAATATTTGGAATCCTTTTGTTTAGTAACTCATATGGTGTTTTCAATAATATGGGTCTAATCAATACTCTATTTAAAATGTAACATGCAGCACTTACAGCCTCTGCACAATCTTTTAGGCAGTTTACTTTCTTGAAGTAAAGTTCTTGCAGATTCTTGGAGCGTACGATTTTTGCGTTCCACTACACCATTTTGTTGTGTTCTTGGTGCAGAAAACTCATGTGTAACACCTTTCTCACTACAATATGGTATAAAGTCCTTTCTAATTCACCACCGTGGTCACTCCTTATACCAATTAGCTTGAGGTTGTGTTTTGTTTCACCATTCTTTATAAGCTTTTAAAATTCTGCAAAAGCTTGATCTTTAGTTTTTAAAAATAAAACCCATGTAAATATTGAAAAATCATCAACAATAACAAAAGCATAATGATTATTTCCTAGGCTAGCATATCTCTCAGGTCCAAATAAATCAAGATGCAATAATTGAAAGGGTAAGGAAGTCGATATCTGATTTTTGCTTATAAAAGAGTTTCTTGCTTGCTTACCTAACTGACAAGCAGTTACAAATACATGTCTTTTCATATTTCAGCTTTGGTAATCCTTTAACAAGGTTCTTTGTAACTAACTTGTTAATCAACTCCATATGCACATGCTCTAACTTTCTATGCCATAGAATGGTTTGATCTTGAACAACAACTAAACAGATGTCTTCATTTTGATTTTCAAAGTTGATAGTATAAATAAGTTGATAGTATAAATATTACCTTCCCTGTTAGCTACTAAAGGAACATTATGAGTAGCATGGATAATAGCACATTTATCTTTTTCAAAAATTACTTTATGTCCACTATCCATTAGCTGACTTACACTAATTAAATTATATTTTAGTCCTTCAACATGATGAACATTATCAATGAAAACCTTACCATTACCAATTTTACCTTTATCGATGATTTGGCATGTGGTGTCATCTCCAAAAGTAACCGTTCCTCCTTTCTTTGCAACGAGTGAGATAAATTTAGTTCTATCACCCGTCATGTGTCTAGAACATTCACTGTCTAGTACCCATATATGTGATGGTGCTTTATCTTTTAAGCATACCTACAAAACAAAGAAGTAGCTCATCGTTTTGGTACCCAAATCTGTTTGGGTCCGGTTTTGTTAGTAGCAAGTAATTCTCCTTCCTTTATCCAAACTTGTTTTATTTTTATTTTATTACAATTAATATTAAAATGTCCTTTTAAACCACATTTTTTGCAAGTAACGAAAGGTGAGCAATAAAGAGGCTTGTTCCTTGGTTTATTATTTATTACTCGAATTTTATTAGTAGTGTTTTTTATGTTCTTAATAGGATTGTACCCAATTTCTTGTTTATCTAAACTTGATCGTTGAGCACCCAACATTATATTTAAATTTTCTTCTCCTAGAACAAATTTGGCAAGATCCTTTTTTAATGAAACTATTTTTTTCTCATTATTATCTTGCAGGTTTACTATTTTTCCATCATTAAATGCATCAATACATGTATCTCTCATTTTTAAACTTTCTTTTAAATTATCATTTTCCTTTTTAAGATCATTGTATTCTTCATTTAATTTGTTTGCACGATTATATAAATTTTATTATAGTTATCAAAATAATCAATTTTAGCATTTAACTAGGATACTTCACTTGATGTGCAATCTTTAACTATTTCTTGTTTTTCTTCAATTAAGGTTTCTACTTCCTTCATAAAGTCATTTATCCAACTTTTCAAGTGAGCATTTTTTTCTTTCATACGAAGGTTTTCATTTTTTAAAACAAGATAGTCGGAAATAGTAATTTCTCCAAGTTCAGGACTTACCTCGGATGTTTCCTCATTATGTATTCCAGTGAAGCACAGCTGAGCAGTTTCTTCTTCTTGATTTTCACGATCAGATTCATCATCACTCCAAGTCATTAGAGCCTTCACTCTTAAACCATTTGCTTTGTTTTTTCTTTTTAGTTGGAAGCAGTCTCTTTTGAAGTGATCAGGCCTTCCACATTCAAAACAGGTTTCCTCTTGTGGCTTTTGCTTGAAATCTTTCTTGTTGTTGAAAGCTTTTGTTGGAAATTTTGATCTATTCTTCTTTCGGATCAGCTCCCTCAATTTTCTGGTCATTAATGCTATTTCTTCATCCGAATCTTCATCGTTAACTTCTGTGCAGCTTTCAGCTTGTAGAGCCAAGGTCTTCTTCTTTGGTGCCTCATCTTCTTCATCATACAATTTCAGTTGGTTTTCAAACTCTTCAAGCTCTCCAAATAAAGTGAGAGTTTCCATTGTGCTGATTGTGATTGAGTCTTGAAGTGTAGTAACCTTTAGTGCGAATCGCTTTGGCAAGACTCTGAGAAGCTTTCGATTGATTTCCTTTTGATCAATCTTTCGTCCGAGCATGCTTAGAGAATTCATTAGAGTGAGGAATCTTGCCTGGGCATCTCTGATTGATTCGTTTTTCTCCAATTTAAATAGTTCATATTCGTGCATTAACATGCTGAGCTTGACCTCCTTCACTATAGTAGTACCTTCGTAACTCATGATGACTGTGTCCCAAATTTCCTTAGCCGTAGTACAAGATGAGACCTTATCTATCTCCTGACTGAACCATGCCGCTTAGAAGTGCATTCATGGCCTTGGAATCATAAGATACCATATACGATTCATTTGAGTCCATTTCCATGAGATTCTTTGGCTTGCCATCATCATGTCGCGGAATGACTGGTCCATTTTCAACTACACATCATTCCCATGGGTCTCGGTTGAGATAGATCTTCATTCTAAACTTCCAAAAGTTGAAGTTCTCACTTCCGAGCAACAGCGGTGGCCTACTTGTGGACTGACCTTTTTGAAAGTTTAGGTGTGCCATAGGATCTTGCCTACGACCTGTAACGATCAATATTAGTAGAGCCTTGCTCTGATACCAAATGTAATTCCGTGTATATGCACACCTAGAGGGGGTGAAAAACAGACAGTTGGAACTAGTGTTTTATAGTGTCTGTTTTAAAGTAAATTTTACTTTTCTTCTAATGCAGACAGTAGAAAGCAAAGACGAATAGTGTCTGGATTAGACCAAATAATATTTTAGTTATAATGCAGATAGATGAAGCGAAAGAGAAACAGTGTCTGGATTAGTGCACTTTGTTCTATCAGGAGGTTACTTTTTAGGTGAATATGTTTAGATGCAGAGTGATAATCAAACACACAAATCACAGACACAAGGATTTTTACGTGGTTCTGCCCTTAACCTCTAATGGCTTAATCCACATCCAACAACAACCGGTATTTGACTCTTTTTATTAATTTTAAAACTCAATATAAATACAATAAAAAGTACTCCCTGTTCAAATGAAGCTTTCCACTGTGATGGACACCTCTGCCTTTTTTGCACATCTGCAACCTTGAAAGCTTCCCTTGAACAAACTATCTAGTACTGGAACTTACAAGCCTAACAGTGCTTGAACTTGGATACAAAGAATTTTGAATATAATGGATTCTTAATTTTCAGCTAAGACAAATTAATAATCAATACAATATATAGCTGAAAATAGCTTTTGGAAACTTTTGAATATTTGTGCAAGATAACTGATGATAGCTTCCAGTAAGTGTGTCCTATTCAGTCGAATAGAAGAGATATATATGAGCCAAGAAAAGCAACGGCTATATATTTGTTAGCATAAAAGCCTCATACCCGTTGGACAATCATGAACTCTGTAGCTTGGATTAATATGACTAACGGATATATAATGGGATAGCATGAAAAACCCTTATCTCAGTTGGAATATCACATTTTTAAACATGAAGAGACCAACTGATATTAGATATCAAAGACATAATATCCTAGTCAGACCAAAAACCTTAAATAGAGGAATAAAGCATATACCTGATAAAGATTGTTATTCCAACTAGTCAGTATGCCAAAATAGTTTATAAGACTCCTTTTCAAATTAAGATAACTAAAATTATGGAAAGAAAGAGTCCAATAAGTTTGCTCAGTCAAAAAGCTCCACCTTGCAATTTAATAATATTCCCTTAGTCCAGTAGGCAAGTAATTAAGCTGTTATACAAAATCTACTCAACAATTTAAACATCCCAAGCAATTTAAATAACATCCTCTAAATATAAATCCAATAATATTATCATCATTAAAATCATAAACCAACATGGGACTATAGACCATTAACAACCAAGAACTATTAAAACCATGATTAAACGGTTAAGAACTTAAGAATGGAAGCTTTGAAAATGATTGAAATGAACAATGAAACCATTAAAATTAGATGTTTAGAATGGTTATAATCATTAATGATTAACCAATGGATTGATTCCATATGGTTTGAAGTTAAAAATCCAAGTAACGATGATTCGGCGAAAGTTACGCGATTAGACGTTAATCGTCGAAACCGTGAATTTTCTCGGAATAGAAGTCAAAAGTCGCCGTTTGATTTGGAAACGATGGTTTTCGATTGCGTAACGTGTAATTAGGTAAATAAGACTTGCGGGAGTAAGAACGAACCAATTCAGACTTAAAACGAAGAATTGAGCGTCGAACGTTCAAGAACGTTTAACGAACGCGTAAAAATGGACTAATCGGCGAATTTCTCGCCAACGGATTTAGAAATGAATTCGACTTGATGAAATCATAGAACATAGAATTTATGAACTATTGGCTTTTGAACGTTCCAATTCCGAGTTGTAACGATCATGTTACGAGCTCGGGAATCTCATTAAATGAATTTTTTTTCTGAAGAATAGGGCCGGCACTGCAGCGCCGCCCAAGTAGTAGTCCTCAGCGCCACAGCGCCAGTTCGAGGATGGTTCCTTGCATGGTCGGCGCCGCAGCGCGGCTGAGTAAGCTTAACCTGGCGCTGCAGCGCCGGAATAGGGGAAATAATACTGCGAGCCAGCGTCGGCTTTAAGCCTATGGCTGGCGCTGCAGTGCCCTTAAGGGAAATTTTTCCGGCGTGCAAGTTTCTTAACCTAGCTTGCTACATAGTAATTATAGGGCAAGTATATGGTTAATATTCATGAAGAGAAATCATTTAAACAACATAGTTAAGAATGATTTTATGAATTAAACGTTGATAAAACTGTATTTAAATTTAAAACAAGAAATCCGATAATGTAAACTGTGAATCGTAATCGAGTTTGGAGCGTGCCTTAAGGTTACATAACATGTAATAGGGATGTGTGGTACTTGAATGATATCAAGTGAAGTTAAAACTTACCTAAATTCTATACGGAGTCCGATGATGGGACTTGGATGGAAAGGTATTCGATGTATCGCACCGATTAGGGTTTCGTCGGTTGTTGTGCATAACGATGATCGACGAGAGTCGGCTTATGACTAATGAATGTTATCAAATCGTGACGAATGATAAAAAACTTAAACGGATATTATTAGTTTAACAATTCGGTTAAGTTATACAAGAAGGAGAAGATAGGTACACAATGTATATCGGTTGTGATAGCCTAATTGGTATGCTATGCGTTTACATCTTGTAGTGGTTGTAAAGATCGAGTAAAGTAAACTTATAGATATAAAGACGCAAAGACAAGTTTTCTAACCTTGTTCAAGTTCTAATTGGTGCAAGCCTTGTTGAACTCTTGTCTATACTTTATGTTGGACAAGTTGTCAAGATGCATGGTTGCCTATGCATGAACTGTTATTGAATAGTCGATTCCATTTGATTCGGCTAGACATATATGTAAAGTATTTTAATTGATTTTTCATAAATCTTTCAAAGTATTTTTGATGATGATATCCTATGACAATTGCTTTGGTACGGATTCAGAGGAAAACCTGAGTATGAATACACAAAAGTTTTAAATGTCGTTAATTCGACAGGGCACTAGGAGTTGCCAAAAAGCTTAAACGTGAAAACGTTTAAGGATGGAGTGTTGATCAACATAGAGTACTACAGGCTGATCACCTGGACGTGCTCGTAAGATATATCGGGCTTACGGTCTTGTACTGGGTTGTCCTTTTATGAATGGAAATGGAAAAGAATGTTCATGGTCTTTGACCAGCTCAGATTTTTAAGTGACTATGTCCTTGAGAATGATTTTAAAGGAATTCAAAACATTATCTTGCTTATTCCTACTACATAACTATTGTACAGTTATTGAAGATGAAATCATATGATTTTTGATTTTGTGGTTATAAAGTAAAATATTAAACTTGCTGAGATAGTTATGCTCATTCTTGCTTAAAATCATATGTTTCAGCTAAGAGCTATCGAACCGAAGGATCCGGTTAGGACAAGGGCAAGTCCAAGATGGATACTTAGCTATCTTTGTAATAGCATAGTACTTGTTGTAATGAACGATATTATGACAACGAACGTATGTAAAGGTTAATAAGAACTTAGGAAGGAAGTATTGTAATGGAATGTTAGTAAACTTATGCATGTGATTGAAGTATTCAAGTGAATGTATGAGTAAACAGTAGTGCCGTGTAGCACCATATCCAGGATTTGAAGGTACCTAGATTTGGGGGCGTCTCAGGTTGGTATCAAAGCTTTAGGTTATAAAATTTAAGGGGAGAAAAGCTTAAGCTATAACCTTAAGAAGAGAAGTAGAAGTTAGAAGTAAATAAAACTCGGGTATAGTTTCAAACAAGAAAGTAACCTTAAACATATTAAATGTGATGTGTTTATAATATTTTGATTGTTTGCTAATCAAGTTATTTGTGTCTTATTGTTGATGTCAGGAGGAGATATGGCTATGCATAGCGATGAAGAATCTGTGAACATCATAGAAAATGCACCAATGCTAGTATCAGAGGTGTCTATAGTGAACATAGAAGAGACCGATCCGGAAGAGGAGGATCCGTCGGAGGATGCTGACAACTTCGTCTATGCTACATTATTTGATGGCATGTCCGAAGAGGTGGAGGTGGTATCATTTGACCCGATACTACCTACGGAAGAGGAGGTGATGTCACCAGCGGAGTCTATGAAGGCTCTGTTCATGGCAGTATTGGACAGAAATGTCCAACTGAGTAAGGAGGTCCGTGACCTAAAGCAAGGCGTTCACGACAGTCCAGGAGGATAAGGAAGATATGGAAGTCTTCTGGGAAGTAGAGCACGACGAGAGAGTGCTGGCGAAAGATAAAGTCCGGGACCTAAAGCTAGAGGTCCAGGAATTGAAAGCTGAGCTTCTGAACAAGAAGCAAAAGATTAGCCGAATGTCCTATATACATAGGAGTTCACACGAGGATTACCAGCACCAGATTGCTGAGTATCCTATGGAAGAGGGACAGACTCGACATACTATTTGTCGAGATATAGTGGCCAGTATGGCTGATGCGGATTACGAAAATACCGTGAGGCAGATGTAGTTCAGTAGTATGTAGAGAAGGAATAGCTATGTAAATATTTGTGTAGCTAGTAATGACGCAAAACCCTCTTTTATATAATTAAAGGGTAGTCTTTTGTAAATCCTAATTTTTGGCAAGCAATTGCTGGATAGTATTGGAAATGGCTACGGCCATATAATGAAGAACAGTTGTAGTATTATACTACAAGAAGAAGCATTTTAATATATGAAGTTTATTGAAATACTTGGCAATGCGTTTGTGTTATTACTTGTGAATAATAACCAAAAGAAAGAAGTAAATAATAACGAAACTTTTTTACGTTAACAGGAAAATGTCACCAAAAAGACAACGAAGAACTCAACAAGCAGAGCCACTTAATGTGGAGGATGAAGGGGTTCCGAATACCCCGATGCAGGAATTTGTTACCCTTATGACTGTAGCATTTAAAGAGACTGGAGGGAGTGTAAGAATAAATCCTGGGGTAGTAGTTGGTACTACTTTTAAAGATTTTAAAAGCGTAGGTCCACCAGAGTTCAGAGGAACTACGGATCCTATCGCTGCCCAAGCTTGGGTGAAGGAAATCGAGAAGGCATTTGTGATAACAAATGTTAGAGAAGAGCAGAAGATTCCTTTTGCCACGTATATGATGAAAGGAGAGGCTAACTTCTGGTGGGAGGCGAACCAGGGTAGGGCCGAGTTGGAAAATGCTACGTGGGAACAGTTTAAGAAGACGTTCTTCGAAAACTATTTCCCCACTAGCATGCAAAGTAAGATGGAGATCCAGTTTCTAGAGTTGAAACAGGGGGATATGACCGTTCCCCAATATGCTTACCAAGTTCAATGAACTGGCGAGGTTTGCTCCACATCAAGTGGACACGGAGGCTAGGAAAGACAGAAGGTTTGAGCTCGGGTTGAAACCTTGGCTCTATAACCGAGTTTCTGTATTCCAAAGTGAAATCTTTGGAGGTGTATTGGAGAAAGCGATAATAGCCGAGGGTGGTAGTAAGCTTTGAGCCTATACCAGAAGGAAAAGAAGAATAAGAATAAATTTGACGGAGGAGTCAAATTAGAGGGAGCAAGCGGTGGCTTTAGTGCGCCGAAGCGGAAGGTGTTCAACTCGGGAAATACCGGAGCGAGGCAGGGTGATCCTAAGTGAAGGATCAAGCCATGCAAGACGTGTGGGAAAGCTCATATTGGAGTTTGTCTTAGGGTAAAGCGGTATGCTACCGTTGTGGACAAGAAGGGCACATTGCGCCTAGTTGTTCCAACCATACGAAGGGTACGACATGCTTTGCGTGTGGGTCCCCGGACCACTTTGCAAGGAACTGTCCGAAGAAGGGGTCGGACAGTGGGAAGGGAGCTAGCGGTGCTAAGCTAGCGATTGGTGGTCCCGTACAACAGGATAGACCAGTGGCCCGTACATTTAATATGACGGTCCAGGATGCAGTGGCATCGAGCGATGTCGTAGCAGGTATTATCCCGGTCAAAAATGAAAATGCATACGTGTTGTTTGATTCGGGTGCTACTTGTTCGTTTATATCATGTGAATTTGCTAAACGGTTAGGGTTACTCCCTGAAAAACTTGTAATACCTTCGAATGTTAAGGTAGCCAACGAAGAAATAATTTCTATTGATTTTATTCATAGGAATTATTGTGTAGACATAAGAGGTAATAAGTTATCGGTAGATCTTATACCGATAAAGTTGGGGAAGTTCGATATAATTCTCGAAATGGATTGGTTGGTTAACCTATGGGGCGATTATCGATTGCCAAAAGAAAAATGTAAACCTTCGGATTTCTAAGATACCCAAGGTAGTGTTCTACGGTAGTAAATCACCGGGACGCTCTTGTTGTCTAATCATGACACAAGCCAGAAAGTTGTTAAGTAAAGGTTGTGTAGGTTACCTGTGCCATGTTGTTGATACCCAGCGAGTGGGAGCAGAATTGGAACAGATACCTATAGTCAATGAATACGCAGATATATTTTCGAGCGATTTGCTAGGTCTTCCACCTGATAGGGAGACCGAATTCGTTATAGATGTTGTGCCCGGGACGGCACCAGTTTCGAAAGCACCATATCGTATGGCGCCGGTAGAATTGAAGGAGTTGATGATTCAGTTGTAAGAACTGTTGGATAAGAAGTACATTCAACGGAGTGTCTCTCCATGGGGAGCGTCGGTATTATTTGGAAAGAAGGATGGATCGTTAAGACTGTGTATCGACTACAGAGAGTTGAACAAGTTAACGATAAAGAATAAATACCCATTGCCCAAGATTGATTATCTTTTTGATCAATTGAAAGGGGCTAAATGCTTTTCGAAGATAGACTTGCGAACGGGGTATCACCAGTTGAAGGTTAGAGAGGCGGATGTACCAAAGACAGCATTCAGGACTCGTTACGGCCATTATGAGTTCCTGGTAATGTCGTTTGGTTTAACGAATGCGCCAGCCGCATTCATGGACATGATGAACAGAGTGTTCAAACAATATTTGGACAAGTTCGTCATGGTGTTCATTGAGGATAATGCTGAACATTTAATACTAGTGCTGGAAGCGCTACGCAAGGAGAAGTTGTATGCGAAATTCACTAAGTGTGAATTTTGGTTAGAGCGAGTGCAGTTTCTGGGTCACATCATCGATAAGGACGTGATTTCAGTGGATCCGTCAAAGGTGGAAGCAGTTATTAACTGGGAACAACCGAAAACACCGACTGAGGTGCGGAGTTTCTTAGGGTTAGCGGGTTACTATCAGAGGTTCATTCAAGACTTCTCGAAGATAGCTACTCCGTTGACAAATTTGACACGGAAGACTGTGAAGTACGTATGGACAGAGAAATGTGAAGACAGCTTTCAAGAGCTGAAGAAGAGGTTAAGTCAAGCACCGGTATTGTCTTTACCGGATGAGACGGGGAATTTCGTAGTTTATAGTGATGCTTCGCATAAAAGACTGGGTTGCGTGCTCATGCAGCATGGCAAGGTCATTGCGTATGCATCTAGTCAGTTAAAGGAGTATGAGAAAAGTTATCCTACTCATGACCTTGAACTTGCAACAGTGGTTTTTGCCTTAAAAATATGGAGGCATTACCTATACGGGGAGAAATGTGATATATATATAGATCATAAAAGTCTGAAGTATATCTTCACACAGAAGGAGTTGAATATGAGACAACATAGATGGTTAGAGTTGATAAAGGATTACGACTGTGAAATCATGTATCACCTAGGGAAGGCCAATGTGGTGGTCGACGCCTTAAGTAGAAAGGGTCGGAAGAAGCTGTTAATGTTAACGGCTCAGAATGAGTTGCTAACATAGATGGCAAGGATGGAGATAGAAGTAAGATGTCCAAGGGAGGAAGGGGAGAAGCTGTTTGCAATAGAGGTTCAACCTACCATCGTGGAGAAGGTGAAGGAAGTACAACCCAAAAATGAGGAGTGTGAAGAGATCAAGAAGAAGATTGCAGACAATACAGAGGATAAGTGTAGTCTTAATAACGAGGGGTTATTAGGATTTGAATGACGAATTTGGGTTCCGTGTGAGCCGGAATTGAAAAAAGAGATAATGGATGAAGCTCATCACTTAAGGTACTCGATTCATCCTGGTAGTACCAAGATGTATCAAGACCTTCGACAGAATTTTTGGTGGCCCAACATGAAGAGAGAGATAGTAGAATATGTCAGTCTTAACTTGTCAAAAAGTTGAGGCCGAACACCAACGAACCCAGTGGTTTACTACAATCATTGGAGATTTCGGAATGGAAGTGGGAGCATATCACGATGGATTTTGTGGTAGGACTTCCGACGACGCAGAAAGGATACGACACTATTTGCGTAATAGTGGATCGTTTAACAAAGTCGGCTCATTTCTTGCCGATAAAAGTCGAGTATAACTTGGATCAGTTGGCTAAGCTTTATATCAAGGATATTGTCTCCAGACATAGAGTACCAGTTTTGATTGTGTTGATCCGCGATTCACATTGAATTTCTGAAAGTTTGCAAGAGCAGATGGGAACGCAACTGAGGTTAAGCATGGTGTATCATCCACAAACGGATGGACAAAGTGAGAGAACAATTCAAACGCTAGAAGACATGTTAAGGTCTTGCGTTATGGATTTCAAGGGAAGTTGGGACGATCATCTACCGTTGGTAGAGTTCACCTACAACAACAGTTATCACGCAAGTATAGGCATGCCGCCTTACGAAGCGTTATATGTAAGAAAGTGCAGAACTCCATTATGCTGGGATGAAGTTGGAGAACGTCGAATGTTGGGACCAGAGATGGTACAACAAACGGCAGAGGTGGTTAAGTTGATACGAACACGGCTAGTAGCCGCTCAAGACAGACAAAAAAAGTATGCAGATCCGCATCGAAAGAACAGAGAGTTCGAAGTCGGTTCGTACGCTTTGCTGAAGGTATCGCCTTGGAAAGGAAAGATACGTTTCGGGAAGGGAAAGTTAAGTCCTAGGTTTATAGGACCTTTTCAGATTTTGAGAAGGGTAGGAGAGGTAGCATATGCAATAGCATTACCTTCAGAGTTGGGACATATCCATAACGTGTTTCACGTATCGGTATTGCGTCTCTATAAGCCCGATTAGTCGATTACAAGCACGTAATCGAGAATGAACCTATTCAGGTTGAGAAAGACACGTATGAAGAAGTTTCTATTCAAGTGATTGATAGGAAAGAACAAGTCTTGAGAAGTAAAGTAATACCTTTGGTGAAGGTGATATGGAGGAACCACAATGCTGAAGAAGCAACGTGGGAGCTCGAAAACAGGATGAAGAAGACCTATCCCCACTTATTTGACTAACTTGTATTGTAATTCTGGGGATAGAATTCTTATAAGGGGGGAGAATGTAACGCCCGAGAAATTCGGACGTTTATGTAAATGAATTTTATTTGATTATTTGAATAAAATCATATTAAATGTTTATTAAAGTGAGTAATCTATTTCTAGGTCGTTCTATGACCTAGAAGATGTGAATGTGGTTAGGATTCTGGCTATGTGCAAGAATTAAATCATATGAATTTATAAGACAAAAATAAAAGTTTTTCGAGAAATTTTCGTGAAATCACTGTTCATCTGTTTCTGCTCGGGAATTATTTTTGAATTTCCGAGAAACGCGTAATGATAGGATTTCAAGACGGGATGAAAAATCTAATAATATTCCAGTTATAGCTCACGAAGTTTTCGTGTGAGGACTTAAAATCTTAAGGGTTAGGAAGATTAAAACCTAAAAATAAAAAGGTTATGTATAATAATAAATTATTATTATACGGAATAAATACGAGTATAATACGAGGTATTATACGAATATAATACGAAGAGGATACGAGAATTAATACGAAGAGGATACGAGAATTAATACGACGTATAATACAAATTTTATACGAAGTAAATACGTTTAAATTGAATAATCTTAAGGGTTAGGAAGATTAAAACCTAAAAATAAAAAGGTTATGTATAATAATAAATTATTATTATACGGAATAAATACGAGTATAATACGAGGTATTATACGAATATAATACGAAGAGGATACGAGAATTAATACGAAGAGGATACGAGAATTAATACGACGTATAATACAAATTTTATACGAAGTAAATACGTTTAAATTGAATTAATTTAATAACTAAACCTGTGGGTCGAACCGATGGGTTAACGAGTGGGTTAAACCCATGGGCAACCCATGGGCAATTGAGATGACAAGGTGGGCATGTGGGTAGCACATGGCTTCACATGGTAAGACATGGGCAAGAGGAGGTTTGGTCCTAATGACCAAACTACCCTAAGCCTTGCAAATTCTATAAATATGGGGCTTGGGAGCTCATTTGTTGGTTGATCAATTTGTTAGCATATTGAGAGAGAGAAAAGAAGCTAGCTTGTGCTTTTATAAGAAATCCAATCAAACAAGGAGCAAGAAGTAATTGAATCTCCATATTCAATCAAACAAGAACAACGAAGAACACCAAGAGGTATACCTATCTAAACTCTAATTCCCCATCTTCCTTCAATATATATTGATAGAGAAGTGTGATTGGTGGGGCATGAGTTGTAAGAAGTTATAAGGTTGATGTTAGTGGACTATAAACCATTAACAACCAAGAACTATTAAAACCATGATTAAACGGTTAAGAAAAGAATGGAAGTTTTGAAAATGATTGAAATGAACAATGAAACCATTAAAACTTAGATGTTTAGAATGGTTATAATCATCAATGATTAACCAATGGATTGATTCCATATGGTTTGAAGTTAAAATTCCAAGTAACAATGATTCGGCGAAAGTTATGCGATTAGACATTAATCGTCGAAACTGTGAATTTTTCCGGAATAGAAGTCAAAAACTAATTCAGACTTAAAACGAAGAATTGAGCGTCGAACGTTCACGAACGTTTAATGAACGCGTAAAAATGGACTAATCGGCGAAATTCTGGGTAACGGATTCAGAAATGAATTCCGACTTGTTGAAATCATAGAACATAGAATTTATGAACTATTGACTTTTGAACGAGCTAATTTTGAGTTGTAACGATCATGTTACAAGCTCGGGAATCTCATTAAATGGGGAAAAAATCTGAAGAACAGGGCCGGCGCCGCAGCGCCGCCCAAGTATTTGTCCTCAACGCCGCAGTGCTAGTTCGGGGAGGGTTCCTGTATCGAACCGATTAGGGTTTCGTCGGTCGTTGTGCTTAACGATGATCGACGAGAGTTGGCTTATGACTAATGAATGTTATCAAGTCGTGACGAATGATAAATAACTTAAACGGATATTATTAATTTAATAATTCGGTTAAGTTATACAAGAAGGAGAAGATAGGTACACAATGTATATCGGTTGTTATAACCTAATGGTATGCTATGTGTTTACATCTTGTAGAGGTTGTAAAGACCGAGTAAAGTAAACTTAAAGATTTAAAGACGCAAAGGCAAGTTTTCTTGTTCATGTTCTACTTGGTGCAAGCTTTCTGAACTCTTGTCTATACTTTATGTTGGACAAGTTGTCAAGATGCATGGTTGCCTATGCGTGAACTGTTATTGAATAGTCGATGCCATTTGATTCGGCTAGACATATATGTAAAGTCTTTTGATTGATTTTTCATAAATCTTTCAAAGTATTCTTGATGATGCTATCCTATGTCAATTGCTTTGGTACGGATTCAGAGGAAAACCTGAGTATGAATACACATAGGTTTTAAATATCGTTAATTCGACGGGCACTGGGAGTTGCCAAAAAGCTTAAACGTGAAAACATTTAAGGATGGAGTGTTGATCAACATAGAGTACAACAGGCTGATCACCTGAACGTGCTCGTAAGATATATCGGGCTTACGGTCTTGTACCGGGCTGTCCTTTTATGAATGAAAATAGAAAAGAATGTTCATGGTCTTTGACCAGCTCAGATTCTTAAGTGACTATATGTCATTGAGAATGATTTTAAAGGAATTCAAAACATTATCTTGATTATTCCTATTATTTCATAACTATTGTACAGTTATTGAAGATGAAATCATATGATTCTTGATTTTGTGGTTGTAAAGTAAAATATTAAACTTGCTGAGCTAGTTATGCTCATTCTTGCTTAAAATCATATTTTCAGCTAAGAGCTATCGGACCGAAGGATCCGGTAAGGACAAGTCCAAGTCCAAGATGGATACTTAGCTATCTTTGTAATAGCATTGTACTTTTGTTGTAATGAACGATATTATGACAACGAACGTATGTAAAGGTTAATAAGAACTTGGGAAGGAAGTATTGTAATGGAATGTTAGTAAACTTATACATGTGATTGAAGTATTCAAGTGAATGTATGAGTAAACAGTAGTACCGTGTAGCACCATATCCAGGGTTTGAAGGTACCCAGATTTTGGGGCGTCACATAGGTCATTTAAACTTTTACATAGTTCTTGCCTGCATGTCTATTTTTTTTGTTGGCCCCTGAAATTCGCTAATTGGGTATGGGGTGTAATTCAAATAAATCTGCTGTGTTATTTTGCAGAAATGAGCTGAAAGTTGTGTTTTTTATTTGTCGAATTCATCCTTGAGGTCTGAAAAATCTGATATTCTGATCTAGGAAAATATCCAAAACTCAGTCTAGTAATTGGATGCGAAAAGATTCAGCATTACTATTTGCAGTACTTACAGATTTTGTTTTAAATAGTTAATAGGAATGCTTCTAGATTTGGATTAATTATCCTATCAGTTCAGTCCGTTTCTTTATTTGTATATATTTGGTTGCGGTAGGGCATAGGTGATGTAGTACGGGGTAGGAAAGAAAGAATAAGGTATACCTATCTCCACAGAGAATCGGTAAATAAACACACAAAAAACACAACTTTAATTTCAAATCAATATATTCAATAATCTAAAAATAATGAAGTATTACAATGATTAAATAGAAAACCCAATACTTGGAGATTAAGTAAAAACCCTAACTTAGAAAGGAAACAATCTCCTAACTAAAATCTACTACTATAATAAATTCTCCTAATTGAAATCTACTACTACAATTAAAACTCTCCTAATGAAAACCTACTACTATAATATTCTACTAAATAATTTTATTAATAACTCAACATTTATCTCTAAATAACAATACAAAATTAATAATAAAGTTATTGAATTTCTTCTTCCGTACCTCATCAATAGGGGTTTGGTTTTAGAAAACTGGGTTGTTTAGGCTCCCAGTCACCCTCCTGCTTTATAGTTTGATATTGTGATGCTTAACACTTTGTTTGACCATTTCATATACCAAGGCGCATGATTGCCATAAAAATGGCAGTATATGCAAATGATTCTTGGTGTGTTGTTGAAAACAACAATTTTTGGTAACTATTACGAGACATGAAACAATCAATCTTGAGACTTGCCTAAGTTTGGGAGTTCATCTGTAATTAACCGGCCCATACCGGACCAGACCGGTTATCGAAACTACCCAAATCTGAGTACCAATACCGGTACCGGTTGGACCGGTATCCCGAACCGGTTAGCCGGTCCGGTATCGGCACGGTACCGGTTTTTATCTATATTGTACCGGTTGTTTTTTCCATGATTCCATGAAGCAAGTTGTGGCAATAGCAGTTGTGAGAAGCTAGTATTGCTGCCATCTAAAGCTACAAGAGCAGCTGAAGAATTGATAACAAGTATAAAGATAAATTCAAATGAACATTTCTCAATTCTGGAAGCAAAAAAAATCTAGAAAATGGCATGCAATAGTAAGGGATGACAACAAAAGCATCCAGTGCACAAAGAGATATGAATAGCAATAGCCTCCAGGAGGCCCAATTTGCAGATGGAAATAACGGATGTTAAGTGGTGAGAGAACTCCTGAGGCAGAAGAATCAATTATGCAATCCACATTCCTACCAATATTCAGTTACTAGCCGAATATGCAAAGTGAAACCAATAATATTGCTAGTATCTAACATCAGTACCCCCATGGAACTACCAATAAAGCCTCATTAATTAAATCAATAGATCTCAAAACTATAAGTATAGGCTCACACACAAGGCAAATAGGATGCTTAAACAGAATTTTTGCGAAAATAATAGCTGGGAAGACCTCTGCAACTAGCCGGTAAGACCACTGCAAATCGCCGGAAAGATCGCTGCAGATTGCCAATTTGCTTTCGCAATCAGCTAATGGTGGGTTTTGGGGGGAAGAAAGAAGCAACTCGCCAGGATTCCCAATTTGTGCAGCATTGGAATTGTTAAGGAGAATTGCTTAATGGTGGATTTTGGGAGAAGATAGAAGCAACTCGCCAGGAGACCCAATTTCTGCCGTGTTTGAATTGTGAAGGAGAATCGACTAATAAAATTAATAAATCTTTAATAACCGGTTCAACCGGTTCGGCCCAGTTTTTACCGAATAACTCAAACCACTTCCCGATACCGGTACCGAATAACCGGTATATACTGGTTTTTTGTACCGATCGCGAACCGGTACCCATTTTTCCCGAGCCGGCCGGTTCGAACCGGTTCGGTTTGATTAAAAACCGAAAAACCCGAAAATTTTACCCACCCCTAGATGTAATCATTGGTTCAGTTCTCTATTTATTCCCAAACTTCGTTTGATTTTAGCTCTGTGTTAAAGGGTCCACGTCATATTCGTGTCAACACTTCAAATTATTATGAGTGTACTGCCTTTTGTTTAGTATCCGATACAATGATGTATAATAAGAGAAAACCCATATGATGCATTCAGAAAGAAAAATGCTATTTCCACGAGATTCCTTTATAGTAAGTGGGTCCCACACTCATGTGAGAGGAGACCTAATGGAACTGACACTTTGTCTTGTAGAAATCGCTCATCCTTGAAACTTAGCCTTCCTGTCAACCAATTTTTTTATTCAGTTCATGTTCTGTTACGTTTAGTGTTTGAGGAGTTGTGGAGCTAAGTTAGAAAACTGTTTATATGAGTTGATGCACTGTATTATTCTCTCTTTCTGTCTTTTGGAACTATGGGTAACCATTCATTAGTTGGATTTTTTTAATGATTTTCAAGTTATTAACTTGTGTTTTTTCCCCGTTTTCGTAATGTTACATGTGAGGGCCTCCCTTTCAGACTTATGTTTGTTTTGGTTCATTATATAGGATTGCAGATGCTGAAGAAAACTTGGGGGAAAGTGAAGTTCGAGAAGCTCACTTAGCTAAATCCTTGTTTTTCATTCGAATAGGTGACAAGGTAGGTAACAATTCTTATTGTTTTTCTGCTTTATTTGTATAAAAAGCAGTGGCGGATCCATCTTAGGGCAGTGGGTCAATTTACCCCACTGAATTTTCAAGGGGGTCAATTTATCCTTCTCACCCCACCCTCTATATAATTTCACAAATTTAGTAATTGTTTGTGAATTTTTGCAATTGTTTAAAATGAGATTATACCCATAAAAAAATAAAAATTCAAAGATGAATGGATGAATGATTGTTTAGTAACTTATATTATTGAACATAATATTTTTGTAGCTATTGAAAATGAGATTATCATGCAACAATTTCAAGTTATGGAGTCTTGAAAAATGTTATTGTAAACAATATGTGAGCATGATTTAATTTTATGATTTATTGTATTATATTTTTATTGAAAATTTTTCTTCAAATTTGACCCCACTAAACCAAGGAGCTGGATCCGCCCCTGATGTAAAGTGTGAACTTTTTTCGCGTCTTATTCACTTTTGCAAACAGGAGAAGGCACTGGAACAACTCAAGATAACGGAGGGTAAAACAGTTGCAGTTGGGCAAAGGATGGACTTGGTGTTCTATACACTACAGATCGGTCTTTTCTACATGGATTTTGATCTTATTTCGAAAAGCATTGATAAAGCGAAGAAGTAAGTGGTGATATGGAACATTTTTTTCTTTTGACTATCTTAAGGAGTTTCTATTGTTTGAGATATTGTCCTTCAACTTTCACTCATATTCTTAAGAACAACTGACAGATTGTTTGAGGAGGGAGGTGACTGGGAAAGGAAGAATCGCTTGAAGGTGTATGAAGGATTGTACTGCATGTCCACTCGCAACTTTAAGAAAGCAGCCGATCTCTTCCTTGATTCTATCTCAACTTTCACGACTTATGAACTTTTCCCTTATGACACCTTCATATTTTACACTGTCCTTACGAGCATTATAACATTGGACAGAGTTTCTCTGAAACAAAAGGTATTTATGCTTGCCACTGTAATGTTCCGTCTTAAACGTGCTTGTCCTATTTTTCTCAAAAGCTGCTATTTTCCCCGTGCATTTTTCTGTAACTAGTTAAGTGAATTTATTGCTATATTTGGCAGGTTGTGGATGCTCCCGAGATCCTGACCATAATTGGAAAAATTCCTTACTTGTCAGAATTTTTGAACTCTCTATATGATTGTCAATACAAATCATTTTTCTCTGCATTTGGTAAGTATGTATGTGCTGTGATGTGTGCTACATACTCTCCATTATATAGTGTTAAGAGTTCAGAGTGTATGCTTTGTTCCAGAATTGTTACTAGAGATAGTTGCCCCTTGTGCTCATCCTTTTCATCTGTCCTTGGGGCAAACTTGTACCATCTGTGTCGAATATTTCCTTCAAAAACTCTTTTGAGTGCTATTATGTTCATTTATGGGGTTAACTGACTGGAACTATTATGTTCATTTAGGAAAACCTCTACCCGACTTGAGCTCTAAATTTTAGTTCTGTAGTTCTGCTGATGATTTGGAAACTTTGATATGATTTACAATGTATACAGAATATGACTGACACTGAATTACTGTCTAACAAATATAATTGTAGTATACTTGCATGAATGAGACAAGGGCATTATGTATTCAATAATGAAGATTGGAAGATTTTATTTGCGTGTTCATTTTGTTTGTTTCTCAAATCATCGTATTAGTTCTATGTGATTTTATCTGGTTGACTTGCAGCCGGCCTGACTAAGCATATTAAATTGGACTGCTATTTGCATCCACACTTCCGGTACTACATGAGAGAGATAAGGGCTGTTGTTTACTCCCAGTTTCTGGAATCGTACAAGAGCGTTACGATTGAAGCAATGGCGAAGGCATTTGGAGTAACAGTGGATTTTATTGATTTGTAAGTTGCTTCATTTCCATGGATACACTTGATTAGCCATAATCTTGTTTTACAATGGTTTCTTTCTTTTTTTTCTTTTAGTTGTGGTAAATTATTCATTTTGTAATTTACCGACTGTTTCCATCGTCTTCAGGGAGCTTTCACGTTTCATCGCAGCGGGAAAGCTTCACTGCAAGATTGACAAAGTTGCAGGTGTATTAGAAACTAACCGTCCTGATTCAAAGAATGCTCTTTACCAGTCGACTATTAAGCAGGGAGACTTCTTATTGAACCGAATTCAGAAGCTGTCTCGTGTCATTGATCTTTGAAGTAGGTATAAGTTTTCTCGAAAAATTTGAGACCGAGGACTACACATTGGTTGTAGTTTATTTCAATGAGCGCATCATGTTTTTTTTTTAATTATTTTGATTCAAGTGACGGAATATTTACTCTTCGCGTTTTAATATTTTATAATACCTAGCTACATGATTTCTCTCTAATTCCCCAGAAAAACTCACTTGGTTCATTAGATCACAGCTGCTTCATGAAATTTCTTCCTTTGACATCTCTTTTTTTTCTGCTGAATAAGACCACCTGAGTCTTGGACTTCCTCATTGGAGCTTGGTGGTTGATTGGAGTTCCCATTAAGGCCTGGCTAGGTGGTTCATGTACCCATGATTAGCAAGGGCCTTTGAACTGGTCTTTGGGTCGAGCCCTTTTTCACTAGACTATTTACACAATTCCTGCAATGTATTGCCAAAGTTTTTATTAAATTTTAATTGGTTGCCTAGGAGGAGTTTGTAGATGTGTTTGGGTTAGTTGATATAGCAGGGTCAGGGTCAGGGTCAGGGTCAGGGTCAGGGTCAGGGTCGGTTTTTACTTGGACCGATGGCCGTCAGGATGAGGCTTGTACTTGTATGTCAAATTGGATCGGGTTATGTCTAATTTGGGATGGTGGTGACATCTTTTTCCTCGTGTATGTATGTATTAATTAGCTTCTAATTTGGCTATTCAACAACTGAACCACATATATATATATATATATATATATATATATATATATATATATATATATATATGATAGGGTAACAAATTAAGGATATCTTCGATCATATCTTATAAATTAATGACTTAATTTTTAACTTATAAATTGATTTTAAGTCATTTTTGAAAATAATAATTTCTTATTTTTTAAAAATAACTTACAAATAAGTAAGTTAAACCAAATATGATGACTATTCTATCTTTGGTATTTTTCTCTCCCTCTCCATCATCTCTCCTCTCTCCCTCTATTTTTTTTATAAATATTAAAATTTTAAAAAAAGCTAACTACAGTTAAATTCATTAGGATAATTCTTTTCTCAAACTTTATTTTAGTTTTGTCTTCTTTTAATTATTTTGAGTTTTGTTAGTCTCAAAATATAAATAAAATAATAAAAACAAAAAAAAATAGAATAATACTATAGTCGGATATTGAATCATATGATAAAATATTGAATCATATTTTTTGTTAAGAAAATTAATATTTTCACGAATAAATTTGATAGTTTCATAAGCTACTCTCTCACATGAAGTAGATCGCACTTATTATTCTTGTTTGAAAAAGCTTATGGAAGTATTAAATTTACATGTAGAAATATCAATTCTCTTTTTTTATAATGTCATTTTTTAATAATATTTATACTTTATTTTAATTTATAAATTATTAACAGTCAAACACTTTCACACCTTATTTTAAATTAATTTTACACTTATAAGTTAAACTAACAATTTTTTTATAAATCACAATTAAAAATAAATAAACAAATAATTGAAAGGATAGATCTTAAACCTTACCCACCCGCCTTTGAGAACCTACCCAGCGCTCCAATTCCTCCCTCTCTTTCTCTCTCTCTCTCTCTCTCTCTAGAGGCGTTCATGTTCCGAATCACAACATATAAATCCTTCTGTGTCTGTATATCTCCTACTCCTCTTAACTTTGTTTCTTGGGGTTCTGAACTTTAATTCCATAACTTCTTCTCCAATCTGAAACTATTTGTATTTTTGTCTATCTGAAAGAAGAAGATAAGATGGGGAAAAATCAGGCGTACAAGGCTATGCAGAGAGCAAGGCTGGGTTCAAGCTCAGCCGGTCCAGATGAAGTGGAGGACGGCATGGTTTGTACCCTTTCATACTATTTCTGTCGCCAATCCCCAATTTCTTAACTTTTACTAAAAAAATTCGTTATTGGTATTGTTTATTTTGTTTTATGTTTCTTGTTTTGTTGTTATGTCTGTGTTAAATGAATTTGGACTTGATCAAGAGCTTACAACTGCGAAAATGCTTGATTTCTTTTTGTAGGGGATGTGTAAAGTTAAGTGTGTGATTGATGGTGACCTAATTTATATGGAAGTGTATTGAACTGTGCTTGTTTTTGTGCTGATTTATATTTAATTGGAAATGTTCCAAGACAGTTACTTTCTCACTTAAATGGGTATGGGTGAAATATCTGCTGCTATTATTGTTGGTTACACCCTCTGTTCCACAAAAACTGTCCAATTTGGCACCCAAAAAAATCCATTTTTAGTCATGTTAATATAAATTGACATATCATCACAATTTCATTATCATCTCATAACTACTAAACTAAATACTCGATAGATTTAGGGGTACTTATAGAACAAATTTTTATCCTTCAAAAAATAATTAAATGTATGTGAAAATTCTGAGTCTTCAAAAACAAATATATGGTTCTTGTTGTTTCAGGGCGATATGTTACTTATTATTGTGTCTACATTACATTTAGTGACCATTTTTTCCTGTTATCTCATATAAATGTTGGCTATCTCATATAAATGCTACCTATTGCTGCAAGATTGCCAGAGTAACGTAGTTGTCTAAAATATCTGGTAAAGAAGTCATAGCCAGAATTCTTTTTTGCTGTACACTTTCTGATGAAGGCAGTCGCAGGTGGATGGTTCATTTCATTCACCAGAGTGGCATGCTGCTCGTTTGGCCAGCCTCAAAACCTCTCATACAATTACATGGGAAGAGTACAAGAAGAAACAAAAGGTAATTTGTTGGACAGAGCTCTACAGTTTACTTTAAAAAAATAATAATAAATAAAATATTATTGGACAGCTATAATTTTATTCTTCTTCAGCATGATTTTATGCCAATCATACTACGTTCTTTTGGGAAAATCGAACGATTTGGTTGCTGTTTCAAGTGTTTTTATTTTCATTCTTTAGCTCATTAGAGTGCGACACTTTTTGATGAATGTAATGTTCATCCGTTAGCTTATGCTTTAATCCTTATGGGTTGTCAGATTTTTAAATGTTCTAGTCCTTGTATATTTAATCAGATCTCATTGGCAAAATTACATAATGCCTTTGAAGATAGTAGTGCCCACTTCTAAATTATTTGTAAACCAATCCCTTGACATTTTTCTTTTGTTTTGGTATATGACACATATACATGGGTCCCCTTTAATGCCTTTTGATATATTGTTTTCATAATAAAAGAAGCATAGAATGCTTTTCACTTTTCTTGTCAGATGCTGGAAATTGAATGTCTACAGAAAGAAATCCTAGTAGGGACAATACATCTGTATGATTGGCCACTTTGTTTTATGATTAATAATATTCAAGTGTCTTCCCCATAACATCATCTATTCATTTAACAGTATGCGATAAGGCTGCAACAAGATAGTGATATGGGACCTCAAGACCTTAATAGTAAATAATACTTCATCTGTGCCAAAATAAGTGTCATGCTTTCTCTTTTGGATGTCCCAAAGTGTTTGCAAGTTTACAAAATCAGTGCAACTTTGCCCTTTTAGAAAATAGAGATAAAAAAAATTATGTGGATCCTGCAATATATAAACTAAACCAATATAAATGGGTTTGAGAGGAACTTTAGTGATAATTTTCTTACTAGATTTCTCTAGCTAGGCAGTCTTCATAATTTTTTTTTCACAGTATGTATATCCTCTTTTTCTTTTACTTTTTACTTCTTTTTTGACCTTTCAGTCTAGGCTTTTGAATCTTAAATTTACACCATATATTATGGCAACTTCTCAGGATCTATAACTGATTTAAATCAGGGAAATCTAATTTGTGTTTACCTTTCTTTGTCTCGTTTGGGTCACTAGTTATCACCATATGCTGCACCTTATGCACAGTCTGTTTTAAGGTGGTCCATGTGGAAATAAGTTTCAATATAGTGTCTTTTCTTCTCTTTGTGCTAATGCATTGGGATCTTTTCGAATAATAATGCATTACTGTTTTTATCCACTCATTTTCTTTGCTTTCTTTTCATTTTCTTTTGGGAGGACGGAGGACCTTTTGTCCTCCACACGCGTTGTAATTTCTTCTCTCTTTCTTAACAAAAGCTCTCTCTTTACCTATAAAAAGAAATGGAATCGAGGATGCTTATGTGGTTTTATGGAATCTACACTACTTAGTAAATTGTTAGAGGTGTTTTTGGATAAAGGATTTCAAGGTGAATTTTATTTTATCAGTAGATTTATTTTGCACATGGTTTTTCCAACCCTAGGACCACACCTCTTGCATTTCGGCTAAAGTATACCCAGGCTTAGCCAATACATTTACTGATTATTTTGCTCATATCTGTGAGATTAGTCTAGCTCTGAAAATGTGGCAAAATGTAACTGAATATGTAGTATGAATGTTATTGGTCATGCAGTTTTATTTATTTTCAGTGAGTACACGTTACTGGTCATGCATTCTAAGTTTTCATCAAGATAATAAAGCACACTAATTTGACATATTTTCAATATTTATTACTTTCTGATAAGTTTTGTTCTCTAACATGCTTATAAAGCATGAACGACGTAATCCTTCTTCTCACCATAAATTACGGATTGATACATGTTAAACTATACATGCCCATATGTGTATATAAAAGAACTGATATACACAGTTTATGTTCTGCTCTTTTCAATGGTTGTGCACACACAGAGACCATATAATAGTTGCTCTTCATAGTTCATAATATACTTTGCAAATAGCATTGTTCTTTATTTGTCGTGTATTATATTCAAATTTTGTATTCTACCATTTTCAATGCTATTATGCTAGTTCTGATGAGGCCAATATCTGCTATTGTAAAAATGCTAAAACTTAAGGATGCACAAGTACCAGATGGTTTAACAGGCTTAATTTGCTAGGAAGAAGAAATCAGAAAGGGGGAGTTAGAAGCAGATAAAGATAAAATGATGAGAGAGTACAGGGCTCAGCTAGATGCTGAAAGGGCAAGTAAGCTTGCCCATGGAAGAAACCACTCCAGCAGTAAATCCAGTCACAGAAAGGGTATGCACAGAAATTATTAGGAAGGCAAATGAGATGGTAACAAATTATTTCTGTTTGTAGTAACAGAAATATAATTTGTTTTTGCAGATAAGAAAGACAAGGATTTGAAGAAACGCAGTAGCAAGAAGAGAAAGGTATCTTGGAATTCCTATTATATTTACAGTTTTTCCTTTGGCCCTCTTCACTGTAGAAAATGCATTTTAACATACTTAAGAACTGATGAATGTATTGAATTTGACCTGCATTTTCTTGATAAATTTGATTTTTTTCCCCTTCCACAACTTTGAGTCTAGATCAGTTGGTCTTAACTTATGGTGGCAATGGACCCCGCTGTGGGGTAAAGCACCTTTTACTGAGATTGGTGTGGCATTTCCTTGCATATTGTTTGCGAGTTGTAGAAACCAAGGAAATGATAGGAAAGCTAAGGAAAGTTGTTGTTTTCCTTATCTCATTTTTGTAAGATTTTATTAGTTATGAAAGGTAAGGAAAACTCAAGAAAGCTAAGGAAAGTTCGGCCCAATTTTCCTCCTTGCAGAAAACCAGGAAAGGAAAACGGACTTGCTTAAACTTTCCTTTATTCTGTTATTACCCTTATCAAATGACGTACATGGTTATCAAGTCATCGTCTAGGTGTCGCCGCTTAGGCGTTCAGTCGGTGCATATTGGAAAGGCGTCTAGGCGACTTGGTGGGAGGGGAGAAAGTCGAGTGACTTGGTGGGTGACTTGGACGACTTTCTGTCAACTTGGACGAATAGATGGCTAAGCGGTCGACTTTGACAAAGCAGGTGTGGTTTGACCACAAGCTTAACTGGGTTAAAAGAAGTAAGGTTCGACCGATCTAAATTTAATCGATGGATCGCGAGTTGCAAGAGCAGAGAGGGAGAAAGGGGAGAGAGCAGAGAACAAGAGCAGCAGAGGGACTCACCTGCCGAGGCGTAGACTCCGGTAGTCCGGTATACTTCCTTTTCTTTTTCTATTCTTCTACTCTTCTTCTTCTCTTCTTCAGTTCTTCTGGCTTCACCTGCCGAAGGACTCACCTGCCAAGTTCTTCACTTTTTCTCTTCTTTAGTTCTTTAGTTTTTTTCAGTTCTTTCTTTTACTACGAGAGTCTGGCAGGCTGTTCTACTCTTCTTCTAATTTTTTTTCCTTCTCTTTTGGGTTTCACCATTCGTGAGTTTTTTAGGTGCCCAATCGCAAAATTAATCTAACCCAGTGACATCAAATTATATAAATCAAGGTAGGGACTTTTTTGCAATAAATGATTGAGCAAATTTTGGAGGCTAACATGGGAGAATATTATAATATTGAGCAAATTTTTGGGTACTGATGATACTAGGGAGAGGATAAACTAAGTAAAAAAATATTATGATAGAGAAATAAGTTGAAACTAGAATCAAACATTGTGAGTAGAATATAAAGATCTATGACTGAAAGATTTTTTATTTTTTATTTATTAATACACCAAAAGAAAAGGGGATGAACTGGCCAGACACAAAGTATACTAAGAGGTAAGTAGCTCCCATGAAAATCATCACATAATAGAGTTGAAGAATAAACACACATACACCCGCACAAGGTAGAAAAAAATAATCATCTAGAAAGAACAAAACAGGGTAGAGAACTGATGTACAAAAATGAAGAGGATAGAAACTGAAAGTATCTAAATGCTTGGTTCCAGGTGATGAACAACATTTATCAATTATCCAGCTATAAGAATTTATTTTAAAAAAATTGAGTGGAGTCCACATTAAAGTAAGAAGTCAGAAAGCAAAAATAAACTTGATTTGAAGCTGTACTGAAACATTACCATTGAATTTTAAAAAGCCATTGGCATTATTTTTTACTGAGTTGCAACACTTACCATTGAACTTTACTACGAGCGGTTGTTTTTTTTGTTTCTTCTCTTTAGGGTTTCTTAATTCTAATTTAAGTCAAAGGAATGTGTTGATTTTCTGTGTTGTTTATATCTTTATCTTAACAATGATTGTTTACTTGTTTTATCATAAATTATTGAATTCTTAGTATTGAAATTTATGGTATTTTATATATACAATATTAAAACTTAAGAAACTAAACATAAATTTAAGAATTATATTGAATTAAACTAAATATTACAAAGGTATCACTATTTATATAATTTGAAGTTGGTACAAGTTCAAAAAATTACAAGTTTACAAATATAATAAAATTATTCATTTTGACTTGATTTTGTTCATTTTTTGTTGTGATTTGATATGCTACAACCTGCATTATGAATATGGTAAATCATTAGAAAAATAAATATATCAATATTTATATAAATGTTAAATATATATAATTTTATTCGTACAAAATTTTCATTGCTAACGACTTGTCAACTTGTGGTTGACTAGTCGGGCGCCTTGTCGCCTAAACGCTTAAGCTCTCGGCTGTCGTCTCGCCTCGACTTGTCGCCTTGATAACTATGATGACATATTAAATGAATTTTGACATCCACATCCCTTATTTGGGCCTGAACAGATGTGAGAAAATTTAAAATTTCTGTTTCATACTAGAGATGGACTTAGTACCGAGTGTAGAACTTCTCAAACACCAATGCATACCAGAGAATTATTTAGATTTAATTTTAAAAACACAGACCTGAGTTGTTCAAGTTAAACTTTTTCAGCATTCAAGGAGATCTTCTGAGTCGGAATCTTCAAGTTCATCCTCAGAAGCTTCAAGTAGCGAGGGTGAAGGAGGGAGAGAATCAAGAAGATCAAAATCAAGGTCTAAGAGAAGGAAGAAAGAGAAAAAGCACAGGTCAAGATCCAAGCACTCTAGCGGCGGTGAAGAGGCCGACGGGCCTTTGCCACTTTCCAGATTCTTTGGGAGTACAAAAAGCTGATGTCTTCAAGGGGGGAGGTTTTTATGCCCTCCATCTAGTATCTAGATTGTTTCTTGATCTACTGTGATACTGGTTTTCGCAGTATATATATTGCTAGATTGATATAAGCTCTGTGACAATATTACCAGTTATGTCAAAAAGATAATTTATTTTTGTATTCTGTTTGTTGAAATAGTATTCCGAATTCATTAAACATATTATGATACTCGGCTGAATGTAGAGATTCGGAGAAGGAACATTATTTTTCCAATGGTGGAAAGTTAAGTTGGCTTATTTTTGTTTGGGTACGTAGGCCTGTGTTTTAAACTCTGGTCCTTTATTGTAATCAACCCCGAGTATAGGAACAAGGGATTGTCTTTTATTGTAATCAAAGTGTGTTATTTATTTTTAAATTTGAACTTGAAACTATTAATTTAGTAATTATAAAATCACTTAATATGTGGAATTATTTAATACTAACCTTTTATAAGCACTATTATTCTGTAAGCATGCGGTTACGTACAGATTTGTCTTGTAAATAATGTAGTACTATTCACAAGTATTCCTGTAAACATATACTACCTCTGTCCCACAATAAGTGTTTTTTTAGGCTTAACAATTTTTTCCAAAATAAGTGATGTGTTAGAACTCCAATACAATTTTTACAATATTTTTTCTTGTGCCCTTATGCATTCAATGGTATTTATTGGAAAGTTGAAAGGTTGAAGAAAGAGAAAGAAAGACCAAAAGGCAATAAAAAAAGTGTCAAACAAAACAAAAAAAATATACTAAGGGTATTTTTGTCATTTTAGCTTGTGTATTGGTTTGTGTGATTTAAGCTAAAAAAACACTTATTATGAGACGGAGATAGTATTTATTTTCTAGATTTTTTTTTTACTAAATTTAAATTGAATATAGGAAATTTTCCTATATTTAAATCTCATAATAACAAAATATATTTAATATTATAATGAAACTAATATATTTAAACTCCATAATAACATAATATATTTAATATTATAATAAAACTAAAATATTACTATTAAACAAATATGTTATTATTGGTAAGAGTATAATAGTCCAAACGATATTTTTTTATCCAAATCTTTAATTAATCCTGACAAAAACAAATATGAAATTATTTTAAATTATTCCATAAAAATAAATATGTGACTAGAATTATTTAATCTTAAGATTAATAATAGTCTTGAGATTATAATTTCATGGATTACAATTCCGAAATTATAATCTTTGCAAACAAATAACAGAACATGTACATCATGCAAATATTTTAAAAAACTGTTTTATTATGAATGCAAATCACAATTTTTTTGGCAAATACGAGGAAACTAGCTGCTATATAAGCAATACGACAGAATTTAAAGCTTTGCTTCATTAAACAAACAGAATTTGAAAGTAGCAATACAACTGTTTCATGTATCCAAGTCATGGCTTACGTGTAGCCTAATTTCTGTTTAAATTTCATACCTACCCAAAAGTACAAAAAGAAGAAACAAGGCAAAAACCGTACCCTAGTTATGCCCACCGTCAGAATGTTTCAATTTTCGGAGCCATCTAGCTTTCGAATGGATATATACACCACCAAGGAATAAATGATCATGTCATATTAAACAAGAACAACACTGATCAAAGCCACAACAAACAAACAAACAGCACATAGTTCCTCAAATATGTTGATACTCGGGATTAAATGCGAGAGCCTCTCTGTAAATCAGCTCCCTCATCTGTTCTTCAGTCAGCGCATGCTGCTCAAAGTCGAAGCTAAAAGGAGTCATGCATATAGGCTCGTCACTGATGTCATGGAGTGACGTCAGGTAGGGATGTGCCAGTGCATCTTCAACTGAAGCCAACAAATTTAGCAGAATTTCATAGTCAAATGGATGATAAATATGGTCTGGGGAACACAAATTGTCATATTTGAGGACATCAACATTTAAAAGTGAACGAGTCTCGTGAATTTCGATGCTGCATTCAGCATTTGCACAAATAAAACAGGACACTAGAGGTGAACTGTTCAAGTCATACTTTCTTTACGCGATTAGATAAATTATGTGAACCAGACCACGGCATTCGATGGATGCTTACTGGTTTTCACAAGCAGCAGTTAACCTTAAAATGAGGGCTATTGACATCTTGTCCAGGTTTACATCAAACGAAACAACTTAATTGTCCGATTCTTTTTTTCCTTCTTTATTCGACAATACTTGCTGGAAGCCTGGAACGCCCAGATAGACTCAAATTTCATTAACTTCAGAACAGTTGAACCTTCCAAAGGTGAAAACCACTAATGCGGAACAACAGAAGAAGAAGAAGATCAAAAGATTAATTAGTTATTACCTCGTGTTATTATTTAGATATAAATTGTTGTGATCCTTTAAGTAATCATAGTAATAGATAATAATTAGGAAGTAGATAGTTATTAGAGAATTGTTTCCTTTTTTAATATTAAGGTTTGTACTTGGTCGCTAAGTCATAGGTTTCCTATATAAAGAGTTGTAATCTTTATTATTTTCCAGATTATTTTTCAAGATTTGAGAAAAGCTTTGTGTTTTTGTTCTCTACCAATTCTCTACACAGATAGGTTCTCTTATTCCTTATTTCCATCTGTCCTACATGATTTGGTAGCAAAGCGATACAGACTAGATCCCTGATGCCTCACAAGTCACAAGAGGGCATGTAAAACCGTGGATATCGACACTGGCAATAAGTGAAAGAATTTTAACTATACTTAAATATTTTTGTCTCGTTACTCAACAAATGTTTACATTAATATCAACCAGAGAAGATAAATAACATCTCGATATTAAACGAATGAGAGTAAAGGTCGACACTAGGTGCCTCAGCTAAAGTAGCATATCATATGCAAACAAGAATGCATATTGATGCCATATGCACCATATAGGAAACTATTAGCATACACAGCCTATTTTCTTTTTTATGTAAAATGGTCCATATTCCAACTCCAGATATAAAACCAAAAGCATACATGCACGTACTTGATACAGAAACACAATCAAAGGTATAAATATCACAAGTAGGTATAGAATATCTTCTGGAGCCAGAAGTTCCCTCACCTGTAATCCTCTGTCTAGGATCAAATGTCAACATTTTCTCAATGAGATCAATCGCAGAAGGATGGACATGCGGAAACTTTTCAGTAAGCGACTGCTGACGATAAGGAGGAAGCTGCCGCATGTATCTTTTTGCATTTTCGTTTAAAAACCCCAGTTCAGCCTCTGACGGGGTGCCAATCAGCTGCATGGTTAAAAAATATGTTAGCAATAAAATTATTTGTATTTTATTGATATCTCAGCAGATATAGATAAGGTGACACGTTGTAGGAGTGCCAATCAGCAAGTGCGTCTTTTATTGATCATACTAAAATATTAAAATCATGTGCTAGCATATACCCAAATGCATTAACAAAACCTAATTTGAAAAGAAATCTCACTAGGCAACACTTGCATACACCACACTATATATGACAATATTTAGTCTCAGAGAAGCTCACAAAATTGTTGTTAAATTACTAGCTGACTCGTGCATGCCCACAACCCAACCGATATTATCATGCTTGTCAGCAGAAGCAGACATTCAAATGCGATGAAGGGCAATTAGCGAGGCTATTGTTAAATTTCAAATGATCTCAAAATACTCATTTTAGATTCAAGAAATGAGATTTCCTCGGTTCCCTTTTGTAGGTACCATATGACCAATTGAACAAACAAATTAAAAAAGATGGAAAACCGACTTTCTATAAATGAGAGGCAGTCGCTTCCTTAAGAACTCCAACAGCGCATTACATAGTCATACAAGAAAAACCTCATATCATTCTTCTCTGAAATCAATCAGTTACAAGACCAACTTCAATAAAAAATACTGAATTGACTTTAGTTCTTAAGATTGTCTTAAATGTTGTACAATGAATATACCCTAGTCACACACCGGAACATGTGGGATGTGTTTTCTTGTAAATAAGACTTAAGGTTACAACCAAGTGAACCAACAAAACCAAATGGTTCCATGGAAGGATAGCAAAAACAACATCTGAAGAAATTTAGAATCTCTAATGTATTGTGAGTGAGATTCGAGATTAAGAAATGACTAGCAAAATTTAGCAAAACTGGTTCTTCAAGTTCTCAAAATAAGAAACGTTCAAAAATAAGACTAACAATAAAGCTAAAGAATATAAAGACGATCCTAACTTCTAATCAGAAAATTGTAATGTAAAATACAGAAAGAATCACCTCCAATAGCAATCGTAGCTGGTGGACATGATCCCTACCAGGAAACAAAGGCTTCCTATCCATCAATTCCATGAAAATGCATCCTACCGACCACACATCAATGGCTGCGGTATAATCAGAAGAATTTAACAAGAGTTCTGGTGCTCTGTACCATCTTGTAACAACATATTCTGTCATAAAATCTGTTTCAGAAGTGACACGAGCTAATCCAAAATCACATATTTTTAGATCACAATTGGCATTTAAGAGGAGATTGCTAGGCTTCAAGTCTCTGTGCAGAACATTTGCAGAATGTATGTATTTCAACCCACGGAGGATCTGATACAAGAAGTACTGCACAAGAAATGAAGTAGTTAACAGGTCTGCAGTCTGATTAACATACTGAGCTTAAACATCCCAAAATCAAACAAAAAACGTCAAATTGGCAAGACACAAGAACATTTTGGTAGAACAAATGGGAAGAGCATCAAATAAGAATGTCAAACTAGTTCACATGATGTCTTCTATTTTATAGACAGGTGTAAGAGTGGCATAATAATTTAACCATCACTCCAGAAAAAGTAACAAAATATTACTCAATATGAACTTATCTGAAGAAAATTAAAATCTCAAAAAAATTGTTGATGGCTATACACATGGTTTAAAGTTATTGACTAAGAATCTGAGAGCACGGAGTGATGTAGTGTCAGCTTCTATTCTGAGAAGTATTGGCTATCTAGGCCTCAATTATGTCGTCTCAAACTACAGGAAAATGTTTCACATGACATCATATCCAATCATGTGAACCGTTTAGAACCAACCGACCATGTGAAGTGCATTAAACACAAATTTCTCAGTTTTGTTTATGGGCTTCCCCAAACATGAGATAGAGGTGTCTACCTTAAATATGAAGCCTTGGATTAAGTTTTGGTTTTTCTTACAGAAAAGAAAAGAAAGTAGAAAAAGAAAATTTTCCCTCATTCTTATATGTTATTTAGATTTGATTCCAAATACACACTTTATATGGTGTATATGTTTTGTAACTTTACAGCGCCGGTAGTATGTTTTGTTAGTCCTCGAATTGGGGCCTAATTGGCTCGAATAATTGGAGGCGTAGAGCTCCCAAACACACTTCATTTTCTTATTTTTATATTAATAAAGTTAAATGAGCAGGGCTTAAGGTCGAATAGGCTCGGCTCGCTTAAGCCTGGCTCAAGCTCAACTCGTTTACTAAATGTCAAGTTTGTACAACAAATCTAAGACTTGTTTAAAGTCCGACTCGACTCGTTTAACTTTTAAACAAGCTCGAACTTGGCAAGTCAAATCCCCCTCGATTTGGCTCGTAAACTCTAAAAGAACATGAAATTAAAGTCTGAAATAAGCTTCATCATCCGCAAACATTATGAATTGAGCTACCCCATAAATAAACATAATGATTTAATAACAAGTAGAAAGAGGAGATTCAGAAAGATTTCAAACAAGTGATAACATTCCTCAATTCAGTTGTTAGAGAACGAACCAAAGTTGCTAAGATACAAAATAAAAAAGCACAAAGACTCGTATAAAAAGTAAAATAAATGATGCACTTTGATTAGGAAAAACAAAGCCCATCGTTATAGCATCACGAAGCTACAAAATTTGAATGCCAAAATTGAGACAAGCCTTCAGCCAATATAGTCGCATTGAAAAAGATTTCATAAGCCAAATCACATCAAGTTTTCGACTGAACATCGAAAAAGTAATCTTGATGTTTTCAATCCACTTTATCAAAAAAATATACATATGTTTTCAAACCCACTCATTATGCAATCGAAGTTACTATTTAATAAACTAGCACCTGGCAATGCTCCTCTGATAATGATTGGTTTGAACGAATAATTTGATGGAGATCAGTGTCCATAAGCTCATATGCAATGTATACATCATTAAATGCTACTCTCTGAGGTGGTGGTATAATATCTCTAATTGCAACAACCTGTATATGAAGGCCAGGCAATGTCAGTCAATGTGAAACTTGCACCAAGTTATTTGATTGACATAATTGTTTTTCAGTAAAAGTTTCTCCTTAGGAGACAAGAAAGATAACTAAGATTTTCCAGCAAGTATGCTTAAATGCCCCCCTTTTTTATCAATGCATAAATGACATAAAGAGGACATAACCCTGTGGTACAAAAACAACACATGACCATGCCCTGTTTCAATAAGTGGCAACTGTGAACGCCGTTAACAAAATGAACATAATTTAGTCTTTAAATTCCACACTTCTACGATAGGGTTTAAGCATGTTTCAAATTATCCCCTTTTTCTTGAAAATTTCATGTTACTTCTACTTCTAGTTTGCTCATAAGACTCTATTTGGTAAAAAAGAATGCATTTGAAGCAAAGGTCTCTTAAGCAAGGCATCCAGAGCTTTAGGGACATTTCATCATGCACAAAAGACTTCGCAAAACTTCAAAGCATCAATTGTTCCTCTCATTCCAAATAGTCTACACCTTTTGGCACCTTTCAAACATCTAACATTGCTACCACAGATCTCAGCATCACCAAACGCACTCCAAAGAGAAATAGAGAATAAGCATGCTCAATGCATTTAAATGAGCTTCTCCGCAGTTTAAATAAACACACTCCAATAAACAGTAAAAGTTAACAAACATTTATAGTTTAAGGGGAGGAAAAACACATGGTTATACAGTATACTAGAGTCCTGTGTAGCTTGTTTGCTCCATAGTTCAGTTGCCATCAGTTCAGTGTTTTACCGCTTTACACAAAACTAAGTAATTACTAGTTACTAAAAACGTTTTTCTTCATTTGGAAATAAGTTCATTCAAAGCTTCAAACTTTTCCTATTCATTTCAAATAAAGAAACCTAATGAATTACATTCCATCAAACCTAAAAACCCAAAATCCTTTGTTGTATCACTAATTGCAAATCATGTGTAAATATATAAAAGATTCACTGACGTTTTCATGGTCCATATGGCGGAGCAGCTTGATTTCTCGCAAAGTCCTCTTAGCATCAATTTTGTTATCAAAAGCATTAGCAATCTTCTTTATCGCTACATGTTCATTCGTCTCCGAATTCAAAGCCGAACTAAGCAAGCAAACAGAATCAATTAAAAAGCTTCAGATTATAAATTAAATAGGCGAATGAACATACAGAGAGTAGAGGAGAAAGAGAGAGAGAGAAAATGATACCAAACGATGCCGTATGCGCCTTTGCCGATAGGCAGGATGGGAGGTTTATACTTGGCAGTGACTTCGAAGATGTTGCCGAAGATATTGTACTGGATGAAGCGGCCGCCGTGGCTGAGAGTGGCCGGGATGTTCTCGATCCCGGCCATCTGTTGCGGAGGTTGGTCAGATTGCGGTGGCGCCGCCGTCGCCTCAGACATTACAGTGTCGGAGGGCTGAGTTGAGGCATCCATTTGGTCTACTTTTCAAAGTTATCTATATACGATTGATTGAAACTGACTTGAAATTTCACACCCTATTTTTGTCTCTCTCTCTCTCTCTCTTTATATATATATATATATATATATATATTGTCAGGCTGTGATCTGGTGCTGACGACGGATCTACCGAATCTGCAGATTACGAGGGAGGGATGAAGGGAAATAAAAGTTTTTTTTTAGTTGAATTTTATTTTATTTAATTCTAGTGTTATCATATACATTAGGGGTTAAAAACATATTTCTTACACTAATAGGGTCACTTTATAAATGCTTGAACTAATTTTTTTTTTATTTAATTTATTAAATTATAATTTTTTTATAAACTATTATAAATTCTGTTAAATCGTTTGACTTTTAAAAGACAGGTAGACTTTATACATATCATATATATATATATATATATATGTCCACATGGCATGTCATAGTATAAAAAATAAATAAAATATCCAAAAGCCAACAATTAAAATAAGTTAATCAAATAAAACAATAGAAAAAAAGCAATCAAATAAAAGCTTCTAACTTCACAATTAAAAAATAGAAAAAATTAATAATTTAAATGTGATATTATATATATATATTGCTAAATAAAAATTATTTTAAAAAATTAAATTAAAAAGTTAACAATAATAATAATTTTATATTTTATATTTTAAAATATTAGATAATTTTATATTTTAAAAGTGAACCTAATATATTTAAAACTTATAAAAAACATGAATTCATTAATTTTATATAAATATATTTGTAAAAATTATACATTAATATATTTAATTATTAATTAATAACTTATATACATTAATTTTAGTTAAAATCACCGTTTTTATTAATTAAAAAAAATTAAAAGGTAAAATTATAATTTTTATAGTATTAAGTTTCCTAAAATTATCTCTAATTTTGAGAAATCAATGTTATACCCGTCCGAAAATTGATATTGTAATATTTTAATTATTAAAATACCAATCCTGCATAATCACAACACCAAGGAATTATAATGAAAACAATATTAATTAATTTGTTGAAGAATACATCCACATAATCTATTAAATTAATAAAAAAGAATCAAACAAATGAAATTTCCCCAAGCAAATCCATCTGAATCTCTCATCTTCTCCCAAACAATACCTTCCTCCGGTCCGGTGACAATACCCGCGTCAATCCAAACATAATTTCCCAAAAACATGACAGAGTATTTGCCAGAAAGTTGTCTCCAGCTAAATCAAAACTCTTTTCTTCTCCTTCCTCTGTTTTCCGTTATGATTCCTATTTAATCATTTATTTCTTTTCCAATTCTCTCCCTAAATTCTTCAAAACCAGAGTCCAGAGACCCAATTCATATATATATATATATATAGAGAGAGAGAGAAAGTTAATGGCAGATGGGCTGAAAGAGCGGATGAAAAAGCTGGCAATATGGTACACCCCGAACCTTCAAACCCATTATCAATCATGACGAACTCGAACCCATTATGACCACCCTCGGTTTTGTCGCTGACCCTTTATTACCGGTCGCTACTGACGGTGGCGGCGGAGACTCCGCCTTGCCTTTAATTCTTCGCTATCGCTTCCGGCCGCACCTCTTTTCTTCACGGCTAGCCTCTAAAACAAACCAAAACAATACAACATCCATCAACACAACAAAAGAAAAAATCAATCACAGATCTTAGCAATAATTCGCTAAATTGATATTAAAAAACAATTCATAAAAAATCAAAACTAACCTACTATCACCGGTCTTCGCTTCACTTTTCGATCTACCCCTTTCATGACTCCACCTGCGAAAAAAGAAGCAAACTCGGTGAGAATTCCGACTACGGATCTGGGTTGTGGTGAAGAAGACGATAAAGTAGACTTGGAGTTCGCCAACAATTCCGACTACAGATCTGGGTTGATTTGATTTCTAATTATTTTAAATTTGGATTTCAAAATTTTCGAATTTGGATCTGGGTTGTGGTGAAGGAGAAGATGACGAAGTAGTTTCAGATTTTTTATTTCAAATTATTTTGGATTTGGATTTGTGGTGAAGAAGATGATGAATTATATTTGAAATTGGATTTGTGATCAAGAAGATGATGAATTCAGATTTGGATTTGTAGCGGAGAAGATAATGAATTATATTAGATAGAATTTAATATTTTTATATTTTTAAAGTTAACTTAAAAAATTAAAAAAATAATTTGAATTTATTAATTTTATATAAATTATGTATTAATATATTTTTTATTAATTTATTTAATTAATATATATTTTTATTTAATTTAATTATTTGTTATTTTAAAAAAGAGAGAATTCAAGCTTCAAAATCAAAAAATTTAAACTAAAGTTATTTTGGACGCGTTTTGAACGCAATTTGGACGCGTATTGGACGCGTGTTTTGTACGCGTATTGGACGTGTATTGAACGCGTGTTTTGTACGCGTTTTGGACGCGTATTAAACGCTAGTTTTGTACGCGTTTTGGACGCGTTTTGGAAGAGTTTTGGACGCGTTTTGTACGCGTTTTGGAGGCGTTTTGGACGCGTATTGAACGCTTTTTGAACGCGTATTGAACGCCTTTTGGACGCGTTTTGGATGCGTTTTGTACGCTTTTTGTACGCGTTTTGTACGCGTATTGGACGCGTTTTGGACGCGTTTTGGACGCGTTTTGTACGCGTTTTGAACGCGTTTTGGACGCGTATTGAACGCGTTTTGGACGCGTATTGAACGCGTTTTGGACGCGTATTGAACGCGTTTTGGACGCGTTTTGTACGCGTTTCGGACGCGTTTTGTACGCGTTTCGGACGCGTTTTGGAAGCGTATTGAACGCGTTTTGAACGCGTTTTGTACGCTTTTTGAACGCGTTTTGTGCGCGTTTTGTACGCGTATTGGACGCGTTTTGAACGCGTTTTGGACGCCTTTTGAACGCGTTTTGTACGCGTATTGGACGCGTTTTGTACGCGTATTGGACGCGTTTTGTACGCGTATTTGACGCTTTTTGAACGCGTTTTGGACGCGTATTGTACGCGTTTTGTACGCGTATTGGACGCGTTTTGTACGCGTTTTGTACGCGTTTTGTACGCTTTTTGGACGCTTTTTGGACGCGTTTTTTACGCGTATTGGACGCGTTTAGGACGCGTTTTTTACGCGTTTTGGACGCGTTTTGGACGCTTTTTGTACGCGTATTGCACGCGTTTTGTACGCGTTTTGGACGCGTATTGGACGCGTCTTGGACGCGTCTTGGACGCGTATTGTACGCGTTTTGGACGCGTTTTGGACGCTTTTTGTACGCGTTTTGTACGCGTTTTGGACGCGTTTTGTACGCGTTTTGGACCCGTATTGAACGCGTTTTGGACGCGTTTTGTACGCGTTTTGTACGCATTTTGGACGCGTTTTTTAAGCGTTTTTTATGCGTATTGTACGCGTATTGGACGCGTTTTGGACGCGTTTTGGACGCGTATTGGACGCGTATTGGACGCGTATTGGACGCGTTTTGTACGCGTTTTAAACGCGTATTGGACGCGTTTTGTACGCGTATTGGACGCGTATTGGACGCGTCTTGGACGCGTTTTGGACGCGTTTTGTACGCTTTTTGTACGCGTGTTGGACGCGTTTTGTACGCGTGTTGGACGCGTTTTGTACGCGTTTTGGACGCGTATTGAATGCGTTTTGGACGCGTGTTGGACGCGTTTTATACGCGTTTTGTACGCCTTTTGGACGCATTTTGGACGCGTTTTGGACGCGTTTTTTACGCGTTTTGTACGCGTTTCGTACGCATTTTGGACGCGTTTTGGACGCGTTTTGTACGCGTTTTGGACGCGTTTTGTACGCATTTTGGACGCGTTTTGGACGCGTTTTTTACGCGTTTTGTACGCGTTTCGTACGCGTTTTGGACGCGTTTTGGACGCGTTTTGTACGCGTTTTGGACGCGTATTGGACTCGTATTGGACGCGTTTTGGACGCGTTTTGTACGCGTTTTTGGACGCGTTTTGGACGCGTTTTGGACGCGTATTGAACGCGTTTTGGACGCGTATTGGACGCGTTTTTGCACGCGTTTTGGATTTGTACTCGTATTGGACGCGTTTTGTACGCTTTTTGTACGCGTTTTGGACGCGTATTGGACGCGTTTTGGACGCGTGTTGGACGCGTTTTGGACGCGTATTGGACGCGTTTTGTACGCGTTTTGTACGCGTTTTGGACGCGTATTGGACGCGTCTTGGACGCATTTTGGACGCGTTTTGGACGCGTATTGGACGCGTTTTGAACGCTTTTTGTACGCGTATTGCACGCGTTTTGTACGCGTTTTGGACGCGTATTGGACGCGTCTTGGACGCGTTTTGGACGCGTTTTGTACGCATTTTGTACGCTTTTTGTACGCGTGTTGGACGCGTTTTGTACGCGTTTTGGACGGCTTTTGGACGCGTTGTGTACGCGTTTTGGACGCGTTTTGGACGGCTTTTGGACGCGTTGTGTACGCGTTTTGGACGCGTTTTTTACGCGTTTTGAACGCGTTTCGAACGCGTATTGAACGCATATTGGACGCGTTTTGAACGCGTATTGGACGCCTTTTGAACGCGTATTGGACGCGTTTTGGACGCGTTTTGTACGCGTTTTGGAAGCGTATTGAACGCGTTTTGTACGCTTTTTGTACGCGTTTTGTGCCCGTTTTGTATGCGTTTTTGGACGCGTTTTGAACGCGTATTGGACGCATACGCGTTTTTTACGCGTTTTTTACGCGTTTTGAACTTGTTTTTGAGCGCGTTTTGGACGCGTTTTTTACGCGTGTTGGACGCGTTTTGGACGCGTATTGAACGCGTTTTGGACGCGTTTTGGAAGCGTTTTGTACGCATGTTGGACGGGTTTTTTACGCGTTTTGTACGTGTTTTGTACGCGTTTTGGACGCTTTTTGGACGCGTTTTGTACGCGTTTTGTACGCGTTTTTTACGCGTATTGAACGCGTATTGGACGCGTTTTGAACGCGTTTTGGACGCGTTTTGAACGCGTTTTGGACGCTTCTTGGGCGCGTATTGGACGCGTGTTGTACGCGTGTTGGACGCGTTTTGTACGCTTTTTGGACGCGTATTGGACGCGTTTTGTACGCGTTTTGGACGCGTATTGGACGCGTCTTGGACGCATTTTGGACGCGTTTTGTACGCGTTTTGGACGCGTATTGGACGCGTTTTGAACGCTTTATGTACGCGTATTGCACGCGTTTTGTACGCGTTTTGGACGCGTATTGGACGCGTCTTGGACGCGTATTGGACGCGTTTTGGACGCGTTTTGTACGCATTTTGTACGCTTTTTGTACGCGTGTTGGACGCGTTTTGTACGCGTTTTGGACGCGTTTTGGACGGCTTTTGGACGCGTTGTGTACGCGTTTTGGACGCGTTTTTTACGCGTTTTGAACGCGTTTCGAACGCGTATTGAACGCATATTGGACGCCTTTTGAACGCATATTGGACGCCTTTTGAACGCGTATTGGACGCGTTTTGGACGCGTCTTGGACGCGTATTGGACGCGTTTTGGACGCTTTTTGTACGCGTGTTGGACGCGTTTTGTACGCGATTTGGACGCGTATTGGACGCGTATTGAACGCGTTTTGGACGCGTGTTGGACGCGTTTTGTACGCGTTTTGGACACGTTTTGTACGCGTTTTGGACGCCTTTTGTACGCGTTTTGTACGCGTATTGGACGCGTTTTAGACGCGTTTTGGACGCGTTTTTTACGCGTTGTGTACGCGTTTTGAACGCATTTTGGACGCGTTTTGAACGCCTTTTTGAACGCGTATTGGACGCGTTTTGAACGCGTATTGAACGCCTTTTGAACGCGTATTGGACGCGTTTTGTACGCGTTTTGGACGCGTTTTGAACGCGTATTGAACGCGTTTTGGACGCGTATTGAACGCATATTGGACGCGTATTGAACGCCTTTTGAACGCGTATTGGACGCATACGCGTTTTGAACGCGTTTTGGACGCGTTTTGGACGCGTTTTGTACGCGTTTTGGACGCGTATTGGACGCGTTTTGGACGCGTATTGGACGCGTTTTGTACGCGTTTTGGATTTGTACGCGTATTGGACGCGTTTTGGACGCGTATTGGACGCGTGTTGTACGCGTATTGGACGCGTTTTGTACGCGTTTTGTACGCTTTTTGTACGCGTGTTGGACGCGTGTTGAACGCGTATTGGACGCGTATTGAACGCGTTTTGGACGCCTTTTGGACGCGTTGTGGACGCGTTTTGTACCCTTTTTGTACACGTTTTGAACGCGTATTGTACCCGTATTGAACGCGTTTTGGACGCGTTTTGTACGCGTGTTGGACGCGTTTTGTACGCGTTTTGGAAGCGTTTTATACGCGTTTTGGACGCGTCTTGGACGCGTATTGGACGCGTCTTGGACGCGTATTGGACGCGTCTTGGAAGCGTATTGGACGCGTCTTGGACGCGTTTTGGACGCGTCTTGGACGCGTTTTGTACGCTTTTTGTACGCGTATTGCACGCGTTTTGTACGCGTTTTGGACGCGTATTGGACGCGTCTTGGACGCGTTTTGGACGCGTTTTGGACGCTTTTTGGACGCGTTTTGGACGCGTTTTGTACGCGTATTGGACGCGTCTTGGACGCGTTTTGTACGCTTTTTGTACGCGTGTTGGACGCGTTTTGCACGAGTTTTGGACGCGTATTGGACGCGTATTGAACGCGTTTTGGACGCGTGTTGGACGCCTTTTGGACGCGTTTTGTACCCTTTTTGTACACGTTTTGAACGCGTATTGTACCCGTATTGAACGCGTTTTGTACGCGTGTTGGACGCGTTTTGTACGCTTTTTGTACGCGTTTTGGACGCGTATTGGACGCGTTTTGTACGCGTTTTGTACGCGTTTTGGACGCGTATTGGACGCGTTTTGGACGCGTTTTGGACGCGTATTGGACGCGTTTTGAACGCTTTTTGTACGCGTATTGCACGCGTTTTGCACGCGTTTTGTACGCGTTTTGGACGCGTATTGGACGCGTCTTGGACGCGTATTGGACGCGTTTTGGACGCGTTTTGTACGCATTTTGTACGCTTTTTGTACGCGTGTTGGACGCGTTTTGTACGCGTTTTGTACGCGTTTTGGACGCGTTTTATACGCGTTTTGGACGGCTTTTGGACGCGTTGTGTACGCGTTTTGGACGCGTTTTTTACGCGTTTTGAACGCGTTTCGAACGCGTATTGAACGCATATTGGACGCGTTTTGAACGCATATTGGACGCCTTTTGAACGCGTATTGGACGCGTTTTGGACGCGTTTTGTACGCGTATTGGACGCGTCTTGGACGCGTTTTGGACGCTTTTTGTACGCGTGTTGTACGCGATTTGGACGCGTATTGGACGCGTTTTGGACGCGTGTTGGACGCGTTTTGTACGCGTTTTGGACGCGTTTTGTACGCGTTTTGGACGCCTTTTGTACGCGTATTGGACGCGTTTTAGACGCGTTTTGGACGCGTTTTTTACGCGTTGTGTACGCGTTTTGAACGCATTTTGGACGCGTTTTGAACGCCTTTTTGAACGCGTATTGGACGCGTTTTGAACGCGTATTGAACGCCTTTTGAACGCGTATTGGACGCGTTTTGTACGCGTTTTGGACGCGTGTTGGACGCGTTTTTTACGCGTTTTGAACGCGTATTGAACGCGTTTTGGACGCGTATTGAACGCATATTGGACGCGTATTGAACGCCTTTTGAACGCGTATTGGACGCATACGCGTTTTGAACGCGTTTTGGACGCGTTTTGGACGCGTTTTGTACGCGTTTTGGACGCGTATTGGACGCGTTTTGGACGCGTTTTGTACGCGTGTTGGATTTGTACGCGTATTGGACGCGTTTTGGACGCGTATTGGACGCGTGTTGTACGCGTTTTGTACGCGTTTTGTACGCTTTTTGTACGCGTGTTGGACGCGTTTTGAACGCGTATTGGACGCGTATTGAACGCGTTTTGGACGCCTTTTGGACGCGTTGTGGACGCGTTTTGTACCCTTTTTGTACACGTTTTGAACGCGTATTGTACCCGTATTGAACGCGTTTTGGACGCGTTTTGTACGCGTGTTGGACGCGTTTTGTACGCGTTTTGGACGCGTTTTATACGCGTTTTGGACGCGTCTTGGACGCGTATTGGACGCGTCTTGGACGCGTATTGGACGCGTCTTGGACGCGTTTTGGACGCGTCTTGGACGCGTTTTGGACGCTTTTTGTACGCGTATTGGACGCGTTTTGTACGCGTTTTGGACGCGTATTGGACGCGTCTTGGACGCGTTTTGGACGCGTTTTGGACGCTTTTTGGATGCGTTTTGGACGCGTTTTGGACGCGTATTGGACGCGTTTTGGACGCGTATTGGACGCCTTTTGAACGCGTTTTGTACGCGTTTTGGACGCGTTTTGTACGCGTATTGGACGCCTTTTGGACGCGTTGTGGACGCGTTTTGTACACGTTTTGAACGCGTATTGTACCCGTATTGGACGCGTTTTGGACGCGTGTTGTACGCGTGTTGGACGCGTTTTGTACGCTTTTTGTACGCGTTTTGGACGCGTATTGTACGCGTTTTGGACGCGTTTTGTACGCGTTTTGGACGCGTTTTGGACGCGTTTTGTACGCGTTTTGGACGCGTTTTGGACGCGTATTGGACGCGTCTTGGACGCATTTTGGACGCGTTTTGTACGCGTGTTGGACGCGTATTGGACGCGTTTTGAACGCTTTTTGTACGCGTATTGCACGCGTTTTGTACGCGTTTTGGACGCGTATTGGACGCGTATTGGACGCGTATTGGACGCGTTTTGGACGCGTTTTGTACGCATTTTGTACGCTTTTTGTACGCGTGTTGAACGCGTTTTGTACGCGTTTTGGACGCGTTTTGGACGGCGTTTGGACGCGTTGTGTACGCGTTTTGGACGCGTTTTTTACGCGTTTTGAACGCGTTTCGAACGCGTATTGAACGCATATTGGACGCCTTTTGAACGCATATTGGACGCCTTTTGAACGCGTATTGGACGCGTTTTGGACGCGTCTTGGACGCGTATTGGACGCGTTTTGGACGCGTTTTGTACGCATTTTGTACGCTTTTTGTACGCGTGTTGGACGCGTTTTGTACGCGTTTTGGACGCGTTTTGGACGGCTTTTGGACGCGTTGTGTACGCGTTTTGGACGCGTTTTGAACGCGTTTCGAACGCGTATTGAACGCATATTGGACGCCTTTTGAACGCATATTGGACGCTTTTTGAACGCGTATTGGACGCGTTTTGGACGCGTCTTGGACGCGTATTGGACGCGTTTTGGACGCTTTTTGTACGCGTGTTGGACGCGTTTTGTACGCGATTTGGACGCGTATTGAACGCGTATTGAACGCGTTTTGGACGCGTGTTGGACGCGTTTTGTACGCGTTTTGGACGCGATTTGGACGCGGTTTGGACGCGTTTTGTACGCGTTTTGGACGCCTTTTGGACGCGTTTTGTACGCGTTTTGTACGCGTATTGGACGCGTTTTGGACGCGTTTTTTACGCGTTGTGTACGCGTTTTGAACGCATTTTGGACGCGTTTTGAACGCCTTTTTGAACGCTTATTGGACGCGTTTTGAACGCGTATTGAACGCCTTTTGAACGCGTATTGGACGCGTTTTGTACGCGTTTTGGACGCGTTTTTTACGCGTTTTGTACGCGTTTTGGACGCGTTTTGAACGCGTATTGAACGCGTTTTGGACGCGTTTTGTACGCGTTTTGAACGCGTTTTGAACGCGTATTGAACGCGTTTTGGACGCGTATTGAACGCATATTGGACGCGTATTGAACGCTTTTTGAACGCGTATTGGACGCATACGCGTTTTGAACGCGTTTTGGACGCGTTTTGTACGCGTTTTGGACGCGTTTTGTACGCGTTTTGGACGCGTATTGGACGCGTTTTGGACGCGTATTGGACGCGTTTTGTACGCGTTTTGGATTTGTACGCGTATTGGACGCGTTTTGGACGCGTATTGGACGCGTGTTGTACGCGTATTGGACGCGTATTGGACGCGTATTGGACGCGTATTGGACGCGTTTTGTACGCTTTTTGTACGCGTGTTGGACGCGTTTTGAACGCGTATTGGACGCGTATTGAACGCGTTTTGGACGCCTTTTGGACGCGTTGTGGACGCGTTTTGTACCCTTTTTGTACACGTTTTGAACGCGTATTGTACCCGTATTGAACGCGTTTTGGACGCGTTTTGTACGCGTGTTGGACGCGTTTTGTACGCGTGTTGGACGCGTTTTGTACGCGTTTTGGACGCGTTTTATACGCTTTTTGGACGCGTTTTGGACGCGTATTGGACGCGTCTTGGACGCGTATTGGACGCGTCTTGGACGCGTATTGGACGCGTTTTGGACGCGTCTTGGACGCGTCTTGGACGCGTTTTGAACGCGTTTTGAACGCTTTTTGTACGCGTATTGCACGCGTTTTGGACGCGTTTTGGACGCGTATTGGACGCGTTTTGGACGCGTTTTGTACGCGTATTGGACGCGTTTTGGACGCGTATTGGACGCCTTTTGAACGCGTTTTGTACGCGTTTTGGACGCGTTTTGGACGCGTCTTGGACGCGTCTTGGACGCGTCTTGTACGCTTTTTGTACGCGTGTTGGACGCGTTTTGCACGAGTTTTGGACGCGTATTGGACGCGTATTGAACGCGTTTTGGACGCGTGTTGGACGCCTTTTGGACGCGTTGTGGACGCGTTTTGTACCCTTTTTGTACACGTTTTGAACGCGTATTGTACCCGTATTGAACGCGTTTTGGACGCGTGTTGGACGCGTGTTGGACGCGTTTTGTACGCTTTTTGTACGCGTTTTGGACGCGTATTGGACGCCTTTTGAACGCGTTCTGTACGCGTTTTGGACGCGTATTGGACGCGTATTGGACGCGTTTTGGACGCGTTTTTTACGCGTTTTGAACGCGTTTTGAACGCGTATTGAACGCGTTTTGGACGCGTATTGAACGCATATTGGACGCGTATTGAACGTCTTTTGAACGCGTATTGGACGCGTTTTGTACGCGTTTTGAACGCGTTTTAAACGCGTTTTGGACGCGTGTTGGACTCGTGTTGGACGCGTTTTGTACGCTTTTTGCACGCGTTTTGGGCGCGTTTTGGACGCGTATTGGACGCGTTTTGGACGCGTTTTTTACGCGTTTTGTACGCGTTTTGGACGCGTATTGGACGCGTTTTTTACGTGTTTTGAACGCGTTTTGTATGCGTATTGGACGCGTTTTGGAAGCGTATTGGACGCGTATTGAACGCGTTTTGGGCGTGTTTTCTACGCGTTTTGAACGCGTTTAGGACGCGTTTTGGTCGCGTATTGGACGCGTTTTGTAAACGTTTTGTACGCGTTTTGGAAGCGTATTGAACGCGTTTTGTACGCTTTTTGTACGCGTTTTGTGCCCGTTTTGTATGCGTTTTTGGACGCGTTTTGAACGCGTATTGGACGCATACGCGTTTTTTACGCGTTTTTTACGCGTTTTGAACTTGTTTTTGAGCGCGTTTTGGACGCGTTTTTTACGCGTGTTGGACGCGTTTTGGACGCGTATTGAACGCGTTTTGGACGCGTTTTGGAAGCGTTTTGTACGCATGTTGGACGGGTTTTTTACGCGTTTTGTACGTGTTTTGTACGCGTTTTGGACGCTTTTTGGACGCGTTTTGTACGCGTTTTGTACGCGTTTTTTACGCGTATTGAACGCGTTTTTTACGCGTATTGGACGCGTTTTGAACGCGTTTTGGACGCGTTTTGAACGCGTTTTGGACGCTTCTTGGGCGCGTATTGGACGCGTTTTGTACGCGTTTTGAACGCGTTTTGTACGCGTTTTGGACGCGTTTTGTACCATTTTTGTACGCATTTTGTACGCGTTTTGGAAGCGTATTGTACCCGTATTGAACCCGTTTTGAACGCGTTTTGAACGCGTTTTGGACGCGTTTTGGACGCGTGTTGTACGCGTTTTGGACGCGTTTTGTACGCGTTTTGGACGCGTTTTGGACGCATTTTGTACGCATTTTGAACGTGTTTTAGACGCGTTTTTTACGCGTTTTGGACGCGTTTTTTACGCGTTTTTTACGCGTTTTTTACGCGTATTGAACGCGTATTGGACGCGTTTTGTACGCGTATTGGACGCGTTTTGTACGCGTATTGGACGCGTATTGAACGCGTATTGGACGCGTTTTGTACGCGTTTTAAACTCGTTTTTTACGCGTTTTTGTACGCGTATTGGACGCGTTTTGTACGCGTTTTGGACGCGTTTTGGACGCGTATTGGACGCGTATTGGATGCGTTTTGTACGCGTTTTGGACGCGTTTTGTACACGTTTTGTACGCGTTTTGGACGCGTTTTGGAAGCGTATTGAACGCCTTTTGAACGCGTTTTGTACGCTTTTTGTACGCGTTTTGTGCTCGTTTTGGACGCGTTTTGAACGCGTTTTGGACGCGTTTTGAACGCGTATTGGACGCGTTTTGAACGCGTATTGGACGCGTTTTGGACGCATTTTGTACGCGTTTTGTACGCTTTTTGGACGCGTTTTGTACGCGTATTGGACGCGTTTTGGACTCTTTTTGGACGCGTTTTGGACGCGTTTTGGACGCGTTTTGGACGCGTTTTGTACGCGTATTGGACGCGTTTTGGACGCGTGTTGGACGCGTGTTGGACGCGTTTTGGACGCGTATTGGACGCTTTTTGTACGCGTTTTGGACGTACAAAACGCGTCCAAAAAGCGTACAAAACGCGTCCAAAACGCGTAAAAAACGCGTCCAAAACGCGTCCAAAACGCGTACCAAACGCGTCCAAAACGCGTCCAACACGCGTCCAAAACATTCCGATCGAAATCTTAAGAGAAAATCAAGAAAAAACAAAAAATATACAAACCATTATTCATCCAGAAATATAGTGAAACTTACCAACGGTTTTCCCAATTTTAGTAAGAAGAGGAAAATGCTAGCAAACATGGCTTTTATATCCAGAATAATTCCCATTTAAGTGTAGCAAGGCATAGGGGAACACATCTTTTTTAAGTATATTTTTTTTTTACATTTTTTGGCAAGTGTGCTTTTAGTTAGTACAAGGGAAAAAACAATAACTATACCTAGAAAAAGCGTCCCTGAACAAACATTCAATTTTACAAGTGTCCATGAAGAACACATCATCTGCTGCTATCTAGTTCAGAAGATTAAGCAGAAAATTATTAGTTCAGAAGATTAAGCAGAAAATATGGGTTCAGAATATTACAAAAATATATATTAATTTCGAAAAACACCTCCAAGAGGAAATCTCAATTTAGCAACATACAGCCAGCCAAAGGCACAGAGATGCACTAAGAACTCATTCTTTTCAACTTCACTAGAATCACAAACGAATTTGTAACGACAAACCATATATATATACACCAAAAATATATAACTAACTATGTCGTAAAATTTTCTTGGGACTCTTCTTGAAAACTAAAGATATAAATCTTACTTTAAGGAAACTCATTACCGACAATAAAAATGGAATCCTAATTTAAGAGTGAGATAATACTACACATTTATTGTAAAATTATTCAAGAAACTATACAACTCGCAACACTAATTGAACAACATCACTACAAAAGTGTCAAAAGCTTAGTAATACGTAATTCAATTCAAGTGCTCTTACCAAACCCAATAGCCAAAAACAAAATCTTACAAAGTTGAATATAGAACTTAAGATAAATTTAATCACAAACATTTAAGGTTCATCAACTAAATCTAATTGTCTATTATTTAACATAATAGAACTTATACTTGGATACTAATACAAAAATTTGGACACAATTCAATAGTACACAATTGGCATATTGATACAACAGGTTCAATTATCAACTTTTGAAGAAATATACCTCAATTTGATCATACGTTGGAGGGCATGTAGTCCGAATCAAAAGCTAAAGCTTAAAACCAAACTGTATGATGAAAATATGAAATTGGCTTAGAACGGCAAGTAGCATAAAATTTCAGAAAATATGAGCATATATACATGTAAATTTGGCATCTCATTGAAGCAAACAGATCCATTGACTATTACATAATATATAAGCATGCTAACATGTTTTTTGTATCACAATGTGAAAACTTAATATTTTCCATAAATTAACTACATTACACTAAGAGTACAAAAAGGAACAAAAAAAAGCTAACCCTTGAGCAAATATCCGACCTGGTGACCAACTTCACTATTGCCCCCATGTCATCCTCTATTGGAAGCCCCACCGGCAGTCACATGTCAAATATCAACAGGCCCATATACCATCTCATCTCCACTTCATTCACACACACAACACTGCCAAAATAAGAATATGCATCTGATTGCTAAAATTGTTGAAAGTTTTAAGAGGGGAAATTTGAATTTTAAATGACCACTTTTGAAGATGAAAACTTCAAAACTTATTTAAATAGGAGTACAATGAGATTTGGAAAAGAGAAATAGTACATTTTTAAGGCAATTTCCATGAGAATCCTGAGCTACCCATTTCTCGTTTCTTTGTATATTACACAATCTAATCAATGTCCTTCACAACAAAAATAAACAAAAATCAGGAAAAGCAAATCAACCAAATATCAGATCTAAAGCATAAGCAAACACCCAAATGCAATATATATAGAGAGAGAAAGTGGGAGAATACCTTGGGAGAAAGATATGTGGATCTAATTCCAAATTTCTAATACAAACAACTCAAAAAGGAGGGACCGAGGGAGTAGTAAACGATAAATCAAAAAATGGTATCGAAATTTACCTAAGCGAATCGGTTTAATAAACATATAGCAACTAAATAATGTAGCCTCCAATTATTCATCCCCTGCATACATTTTGACAACATATCAACAATGTGAAGTTTCATTGGATGCAATTTATATTAGCAGCTTTCTGCATTTGCTCATGAATTGTTTAATTCAGTCAGAAAACTAACATAAACTCAAATATAGAAGTCTTTGTCGAACCTCACAACAACTGGGTACCGACTTTGTGGGGGAGCACATTACCAAAAAACAACATGCATTAATAATACCAATTAACATAGTGTTTTGTTTTGATAATTGTGATTGTGAGCACAACAAAGGTTTATATTCTTACTTGTCTCAATTTAATAGAAGTGCAGATGGAAGAAATTAATGATATTGGATAAATTATAAGATGAAAACCATACACCCTTCTTTCCCAGTATGGATTGAAGCAGACAAAATCATAGACTGGAGTGATTGAGGAAACAAAGAACATTAAGGCCAGTAAAAACAACAAGAGTGCAGCCATCGGCCGAGTTCTGTGCGGCATTTCTATATTATTAAGCTTCAATATCTATAGAAAACAAAACCCAGTCTTTAGCAATATATCAATCAGACTACACATAAATAACTGCAGACTATGGTCAATGAGAATCAATAAAAAGAAAAGGAACTAAAATGCATATAAACAGAAACTAATAGCATCCCGTCTTTGACATTCACTGAGGAATTTTCAGGAATGTTAACATTCATACAATTACAAACCAAATGAAATCTCTTAAAGCCTCCTACAACTGGCAATAGCACAGTAAACGCATGAATCAAAACCCACTAATTTGTTTTGTTACCGTGGAAATATAAAGGGGTGACGAGAAATTTTGAGTTACAATACAGGAATTTTTTTGGTAAGTCCCTGCCTATTTTCAACTGGGCAGCGAGAAAAAAAAACCCAAGTATTTGTGTATATCAGAAATTATATGCAAGGGAAATTGCAGAAAGGTAGGGTTCAATGTTACCAGGAAAAGGATATAAAGATCTTCGAGTTGCTTGCGTTTCTTCTTTCTTCGTTTCACTGTGTGCTGTTGTATTTTCAACTGGGCAGCGACAAAAAAACCCAAGTATTTCTGACTGTATGTTTATTTGTGTGAGCGTGTCTAGATTCTCTATGTGAATGTTATACTTTTATACTTATCAAATAAAAGGTTTAATGAACATAATGGATGTTATTCTTTCATACTTGTATGGATAAGGAGGTTATACTTTTATATACTTACAATGGGAATTTCATTATGAATGTTATATTTTTATGCTTATATGGTATATAACACATACTATAATTAATGTGTACTACGGGGGGGGGGGGGGGGGGGGGGGCCTAGTGTTATATAAACTGTGTTGTATTTTGATCAACTGAGAAAAGATATTGCTATTACATATTTTCCTTCCCTATATTTTTGGCTACTTAGTTTAAATTTTATAACCGGAAGAAACAGAAAATACAGGAAATATAATTTAAGAGTGAGATAATACTACACATTTATTGTAAAATTATTCAAGAAAATATTAACTCACAACACTAATTGAACAACATCACTACAAAGTGTCAAAAGCTTAGTAATACGTAATTCAATTCAAATGCTCTTATCAAACCCAATAGCCTATTAAACAAATCTTACAAAGTTGAATATAGAACTTAAGATAATTTAATCACAAACATTTAAGGTTCAGCAACTAAATCTAATTGTCTATTATTTAACATAATAGAACTTATACTTGGATACTAATACAAAAATTTGGACACAATTCAATAGTACAAAATTGGGCATATTGTGATACCACAGGTTCAATTATCAACTTTTGAAGAAATATACCTCAATTTGATCGTATGTGGAGGGCATGTAGTCCGAATCAAAAGCCAAAAGCTTAAAACCAAACTGTATGATGAAATATGAAATGGCTAAGAACGGCAAGTAGTATACAAATTTCAGAAAATATAGCATATATACATGTAAATTTGGCATCTCATTGAAGCCAACACAGATCCATTGACTATTAATAATATATAAGCAATGCTAACATGTTTTTTTGTATCACAATGTGAAAACTTAATATTTTCCATAAATTAACTACATTACACTAAGAGTACAAAAAGGGAATAAAAGAAGCCAACCCTTGAGCAAATATCTGTCCAGCACCAAGGGCATGGTGACCAACTTCACTATTGCCCCCATGTCATCCTCTATTGGAAGCCCCACCGGCAGTCCCATGAGTCCTCACCAATCTCCCTTTCTCAGGTGCACCCTTCAAACACATACACCATGTCAATATACCACAGGCCACTATACCATCTCATCTCCACTTCATTCACACACACAACACTGCCAAAATAAGAATATGCATCTGATTGCTAAAATTGTGAAGTTTTAAGAGGGGAAATTGAATTTAAATGACCAATTTTGAAGATGAACACTTCAAAACTATTTAAATAGGAGTACAATGAGATTTGGGAGAAGGAAATAGTACATTTTTAAGGGAATCCATGGTGGGTGTATTGGCAATTCCATGAGAATCCTGAGCTACCATTTCTCGTTTCAAATGTATATTACACAATCCTAATCAATATCCGTCACAACAACAAACATAAACAAAATCAGGAAAAGCAAATCAACCAAATATCAGATCTAAGCATAAGCAAACACCCAAATGCATCATACGTAGAGAGAAAGTGGGAGAAAAAGAAAAACCTTGGGAGAAAGATCTGTGGATCTAATTCCAAATTTCTAATACAAACAACTCAAAAAGGAGGGACTGAGGGAGTAGCAAACGATAAATCAAAAATGGTATCGAAATTTACCTAAGAGAATGAGTTTAATAGACATATAGCAACTAATAATGTAGCCTCCAAATTATTCATCCCCTGCATACGTTTTGACAACATATCAAAAATGTGAAGCACGATTTGGTTAATTAATCACTGCAAATAGACTAATGAGGAAATTTGGGGTAGTGAAGAAAAAAGAAGAGAGAAATTAAAAAAAAAATTATTCTTACCTTTTTGTAGCATTTCAACAAACAGGTAATGTGCATCTTCCCACACCAGCTTCAAGTATCCTAAACCAAAAAATTAAGAATTCAGATTCATCATATAATCTGGTGAACCCAGGCAGGAAAAACTCAATTATAATATCATTAACTTGTAGAAAGACTAATAAACAGAAAATGTTTAAGAGTTACTACCTTTGGATGTGTCGAAAGATCTGAATAGGGTTGTAGGATAATGCCTTAATGTTGAGTTCTGCATACTCTTAAAATCATCAAAATCCTTCATTCAGACTCTCTTTAGGGTTTCATCAAATTGGTTCAACTATGTCATTGAGTACGTATTGGGCAGTCAAATAGAAAGAAGAGAAGGAAGGAGTGAGATGAAGCAGCGCAGAGTGTGAAACATGAAATTGATTTAGATTCTTCGTCATCGTTGTTGAAACGTGAAATTGATTTAGGATTCTTCGTTATCGTCGTGTATTGGCCGTGTTGGGAACTTGGGAAAAGGAAGAGGCGATTGCCAAGAAGAGCCATTGAAATTAATTACGAAGGAGATGAAAAAGAATGTTTTGTAGGCGGAGATTGCAACGAAGCTGAGAAGGATTAGAGGAAGAGGAGATGATCCTTTATGGGTAAGGGTTACCCATAAACGACCGTTATATGGAGATGAAAAAGATTGTTTTAATTACCAACTGTATATACATGTTTGTCTTCAGAAAACGAAACGTTCAAACCCAATACCAATAGAATCGGAAAAGC